>JADKXX010009766.1:0-43730 GCA_017310255.1 Butorides virescens | reverse complement strand
GCAGCCCTCGGAGGGAGAGGCTCACCTCAAAAGCGGCGCTCGCCGTACCGCTGCTCTCTCTTCCCCCCACGCAGTTTTCTGGTTAGCTTTATCTTTTTGTTTTCGGTAGGGAGGTGGTGTTTACAGTCAACAAGGGGTTCCGCGGGGCTGAGCAAGAGCCTGCTTTTTGATCCTGATTCAGCCAAGCGTTTACACGCTCGGCGCTGAGCACCTGCACGTGTACCCGTGTGCCTCTGTGGTGTTATTGGGGAATATTTATGTTTTTAAAGTTAAGCATCTGCTTACGGGTCGGACTTCTTTGTGTTTCGTTAGTGGCTACCGGTGTTCTCTTGTCTTGGTAGATCTTCAGGGCACGTTATTTTCCAAGCTTGTTCTCTTGCAATTTATTTCTCGCTAAGTGTACGAGCTCCTCTTGGTTTCTTTAAGCGCCGGGCAATCATCTCTCCTTAAAACAAACTGCCCCTTTTTAGGTAATTTGGGGGTAAAAAGTAGTTATTTGCAAGATTTTAAAACTTCTCCGCTGCTTTTGACAAGGTGGGTCCCACCCAAAGTGCGGCTCTGAGCTGTAGAGCCATCGGGGTTGTAACGTGTGGGTCTGGTTTTGGGTACGCCCGTGAAACTCTGGGGTTACAAGAGGGGAGTAGAAGTGGGTTCCAGGTTTGACCGAGCGGCTCTTGGGCATTGATACGACGCCAAGTGGGGTTTGGCACTTGTAGGCAAAGGAAAATGAAACGCCGTCCGTAGGGGCCGTCGCAGCCAGGTGGGGGGTGACACATCGCAGCACTCCGGCTCGGCGGCGTGGGGGAAAAGGGATATACTGTTAGTTGTTGAAATGCGACTGAGATCGGCTAACCTGTGACTATAACCCCCCCAAAATGGGACTTCTGGCCCCAGTTCTGGCCCTTCCTCCTCCCAGAACATGACACGTGGGAAATGGCTGGCGACCAGGACGTTTGGAGCCCAGGCTGGGAAATGAGCCGTGTGTAAAATACCTGGAGGCTTCCAAATCTCTGCGTAGTCTGTTTGTAAAGCGTGTTTCTCACAGGATAGGGTGATCCAGGTGGGAAGGGACCTCAGGAGGTCTCCAGTCCAACCTCCTGCTCAGAGCAAGTCACCTGTGAGATCAGACCAGGTTTCTCCTGGCTTTTTCCAGTCTGGTCTTGAAAGATTTCAAGGATGGAGACTGTAAAACACCTCTGGGGAACTCTTTCTGCTGCCTGACTGTTCTCGTTGTGAAAAACCTTTTCGTTACAACCAGTCAAAATGTCTCTGTTTCATTTCTGCCCATTGTCTCTCCTGTCGTGCACCACTGTGAAGAGTTGGCCTGGCTTCATCTTCTGAATGACCTCCTCGTAGATATGAGGGTTAGGTCCCCAGATGCTTTGGGCAGCTTTTGCTGCGAGGATGCCCTGCTGGTTCATGTTCAGCTTGCTGTCTACCAAAACTTATGGTCCTCATCCACAGAGATGCTCGCAAAGCAGTGGTCCTCAGTCTGTATTGGGGCAAGGGACTCAGGGGCTCTGCCCTTTCCAGATGTGAGATTTGGCATTAGTCCTTACGGAATTTCATCGTGCTCATGTTGGCCCATCCCTCCAGCCTGCCAAGACGCCTCCAGATGGTGGCCCTGCCCTTGAGTGTATTGATTTTTCCCCCAGTTGGGGGTCATCTGCAAAGTGGATGAGACCACATCCATCGCCTCTTCCAGGTCATTGATGAAGACGTCAAGCGAGGCAGGTCCCACAACCCCCGCTGTTGTTCTCCACTTGCTACAGGCCTCCATGTAGAGCACGACCCATTAACCCACAACCCTCTGAACCCAACCATTCAACCATCCAACCAGGCATGGTTGGGTACCAACCAGTGAGCTGATCCGTCATCCACGCTGATGTCTTAACTTAGGTAGAGTGGTTTGGATGTTGGGAGCTCCACAGTAAATTCTCCAAGTGAACAAGGAGCCGTTTGAAGGCAGAAGCTTCCTGGGAAGCCGTTGTGCAAGCCCTTGAGATGGGCTGTCCAGGAGTGGAGCTGTGTTTTTGTGAGATGCTGTGTTTTTGTGAGATGCTGTGTAAGTCTTTTTTAAAGGTGGGAGAATTCCTGAAACACGTGCCTGAGAATTTTCGTGGTCCAAAGTCAAAGGAGGATGAAGAGCCAGTGAAAGCCAGAGATAAATTTAAGAGAAGCTCAGGTCGTGCAGTAGCTAGTGCTAATGCATTACTAAATCCAGATGGGCAGGTTTAAGATTCTCTCTGACAAGGAAGAAAGCCAAATTCATTGCTGTCTGCTTAAACCAGAGCTGCAGTGATGTGAATGGTGTGGTCTGTGGATCAGGTGCTGCAAAAGCTTTCTCCAGTGGGTTGGAAACTAGGCTGGTAGAAGGGAATCGGGGCTTGTTCTGCTTGTTCTGCGGGTGTGATTAACTGCTGTCCACAGTATAGACACTGATCTGGCAGGAGGTTGTAGTGAGGTGGGTGTTGGGCTCTGCTCCCAGGGAAGGGGCGATGGGACGAGGGGCAACGGCCTCAAGTTGTGCCAGGGCAGGGTGAGGTTGGGCCTGGGGAACAATTCCTTCCCCAAAGGGCTGTCAGGGGCTGGAAGGGGCTGCCCAGGGAAGGGGTCGAGTCCCCAGCCCTGGGGGGATTTAACAGCCGGGCAGAGGCGGTGCTGAGGGCCAGGGTTTGGGGGTGGGATGGCAGGGGGAGGGGAACAGTTGGACTTGATGATCTTAAAGGACTTTTCCAGCCTAAACGATTCTGTGGTTCTATGATTCTGTGATCTAAGCACAACTTGGGTTTATCAAGAGAGGAATCTACTCAGCGTATATTCTCATAGCACATCGCCTTGCTTGCTGTCATTGTAACGCCATTTTAATGTAAGAGCTTAGAAGATCCACTCATTTGGGGGGAATGGACTGAAGGATGTTCCAAGCACAAAGTGTTTGAGACGGCTCAGCCAATAATGTCACCATGGGAATGATGGGTTCTCGATGGCACGTGTTACCTAGGTCTACGCAGGCAGTAAATGATCATTACGTGAAGTAGACCAGGATGCATTTCTGCTTCCAAAATGCTGTCATCTGCATGTCCTGGATCCAGAAAGTCCCATTTTTCCGAGCATTTTCATTATTTCCTGAGGACAACGGCAGAATAAAACTTACAGCACCTTTTTTCCCGTGTAATGCACAACTGGGTTTGCTTTCAGCTCTCTCCTGCTCCTGAATTAGGAAACTTTGGGCGTTTTTTTTAGCTGTTGTTTTTGCCTTCCCGTGATAATATTCTGTTTGCCCTTATGTGGTCTTCATCTACGACCTTAATTATCTGCCTCTCAGTGCCAACTCTATGAACTCTGAAGCTAATTTGAGAAGGAAAGTTCTGCCCGGTAATTTTAAAAGCGTGAGGCGTTATTGAGGGTTTTTCCTGGATCAGTCATTACAATAAATGTGTAGTTTGGAAGCGTAGCTTTGGATTCTTCCTTCGCTTAAAGAGATTGAGAATTGGGTGAAACCTCATTAAAACTGAAGAGATGATTAGTAAAGGGACCTCCTTCTCCTCTCCCCACCATGAGGACTTGATTTCCCCAAGTTATGGGTTGAGCTCACAAGAAACCCAGAAGGAGCAAGGATGCTGCCTCTGGACCAATATGGATTGGCAGCGTCTTGCTTCTGTAGAAGGTTGGTGGTGGATTGGGAAGCCCATGAGAGGTTGGGGCTGGGAGTTGCTCCTTCACTAGTCTTTCCCAAGTGGTCCTTGTTCTGAGAGCTTCCATGTGCCGCTTGAGATCTGCACGTGCATCATGGGTTTTGCTGAAAAAGAAAAACCTTACAGGTGCGATGCGTCTTTGCAGAGTGAAATCGCTGCTTTTAGGAGAAAGGAAAAGAAAGAAAGAAGTTGGACTGTTTCCCACCGAGGGGACATGGAGAGCAGGAATAGGGCACGCGTGCACAGCTCTGCTCCGAGCTTATGAGCTCACATGTGGGTCAGCTCCGGTCTGGTATTTTTATCGAAGCATTGGTTGATAGAATCATAGAATCATAGAATGTTTTGGGTTGGAAGGGACCCCTAGAGGTCATTGAGTCCACCCCCCCTGCAGTCAGCAGGGACACTGCTAACTAGATCAGGTTGCTCAGAGCCCCATCCAACCTGGCCTTGAATGTTTCCAGGGATGGGGCCTCCACCGCCTCTCTGGGCAACCTGATGAAGGTGTTTTTCTTTGTGGGCACTGTGCCACGCTGAAACACTCAAGAGATTTTGGAGCAAATCTTTTACTCAGCCCACGGTGTATTCCAAGCAGATGCTGGCACACCTCCATACCTCCCTGGACCAAGAGGCTGAGTCTGGACAGCCTGAGCGATGCTCTCGAAGTCGCTTCTCACGAGTCCTTGCATACAGCATTTAGTTCCCCAGATATTGCCTTTGAAAAGCAAAGGTAAGGAGGGGATTGGTTAAATGTGAAAAAACACGAGGCAAGGGACGGGGTGAGAAGAATGAGATCGAAGGACAAATCCTACCTGGTGTTTCAGACGAGTAGTCGGTAAAACACGGGGTCTCGTAGTCTGCTCTTGGTACCTTTTTGGTGTGGTTTCTTTCTGTTTGTTTGTTTTTTGCTTTGCCTTTTTTTTTTTTTTTTTTTAACCCAGAGGAAAACAATATTAAAGAATAGAGTACAGAAGAGCAGTATTGTGTGAAGACCTGAGAGGTTGAGCAGGCTTTAATAGGTGAAATGTGGGAAACTGGGTGGTCTAAGCTAAAGCTGCCACCAAAGGGAAGAAAGACATCCTGGTTTCAGGAGAATAAACACGCGAGCGATGAAAAGATCTGGGGAGACGACGGAGGAATGCACCTAGGAGAAAAGGATGACATTACGTGCATGAAAAATGTGGATAGTATCAAGAGAGATTTTTTAGGGGAGGAGAAGTTTTTCATTGGAGTCGTCACTCGTGAGAGAGTCCCTCATTCTTGGGGCAGCCAAAAAAGGCTCAAGAAATAAATACAGGGAACGGTGCATTGGGAGGGAGATGGTTTTGGTCAGATGGACAGGTCTCTAGGCCATAAATTTTAGGGAAACTGTTAAAATGTGAATGTGGTCTACAATTTTTTGGGAATGGTTTCAAAGGTCTTTGCTGTTCCTTCTCTTCTACTACAGTTCAAGCCATTTGTTGGGTTGGAACAAGGGGGACCCAGCATCCAAAAACCTTCTAAGGACCCTGTGAGGCCGAGAGGGCTTCCCTCCAAGGTTGAGAAGCAGGCTTACAGTGAACCCTTCCTTGTGCTGTCTCCAGCCCAGCTCATCTCACTCTTGCTTCTTGTGTCTGTGGAAAACATTTTCTCCTCTGAAAATGCAATCCAAAATAGTTTAACTTTCAGAGAATATTACAAAGTTGGTCCAGATGCTTCATCTTCCTCAAAGCCATCAGTAAAATAGGGATAGAAACCTGGCTTGCGGTTTGTCCCTGGTGGTGAAGGACCTGAGTGATGGGGTTGGGGGTTTTGGCTCTCGGCCATGGGGATGTGTGCTTCCCTGCTGCCCTGTCCCCTCACAATCTGGTGGCTTCTGCCTCTCCCAGCACTTGGTGACCTCCACCATCCTCTGGGTGCTCCTGAGGAGCCAATGGGCAAGTGGTCATGTCAAATGGAGAAGCTTCGTAATGAGGTGAACAGGTACAGGGTAAGGCCAGTGGTGTCTCAGGGCGATGGGAGGGTGGGCAGAGCTGTGCTGGGAGTGGACGTGGGGTGACGTCTTGGCTTTTCTTTCCTGAAGAAATGCATGGCGAGGGTGGGGTGAGCAGGAACGACCTCTTCTCAGAGCTCAGTTGGAAGGATGAGGGCAAGTGACTTCAGCTGAACGGCATTGCTGCGGCGTAGTCTTAGCAGAAATCTTCAAAATCTGGCTTTAAAAGGGCTGATGGGTTTCAGACCGGCCTCCTGATGAACTGCTTTCAAAGTTTCCAGCAAGTCCTCGAGGTCACCACAAAATCTTGCCTGCGTAGCGTGGGGAGATGGAGCCTACGCCTGTTCAGGAACGGGGAATTAGTTACCCCCGACTTCCATATGGTGTTGGGTAAAGCTCAACGCGGTCGCTGGTGGGGGCGACCAACCAACCGCTGTGGTGGCTGCGCTGCCGGTTGTGGCTGAACCTCTCTGTGTCCTCTTGCCTGTGATGGTGCTGTACATTAATTTATTAAAGAAATGGGGAAAAAAACACCTTCGGTTTTGAATTGGCGCCACAAATTCATCGGTAGGAGCGGGCTGTGCTAGGTTTGTGAGTAGCTTCAATCAAACATCTCCGTGATGCTACCAGAGATGAGTTGCCCTCCTGGTCAGGATGGAGGTGAGCAGGGGGGTTTGTGCCACTTCTGTAGGTTTTGAGAGATGAGGCACAGCAGGATTTAATAAATTTTTTCGCCGAAAAGGTTCTCAAGCACTGGAAGGGGCTGCCCAGGGAAGGGGTCGAGTCCCCACCCCTGGGGGGATTTAACAGCCGGGCAGAGGCGGTGCTGAGGGCCAGGGTTTGGGGGTGGGATGGCAGGGGGAGGGGAACGGTGGGGCTGGGGGAGCTTCAAGGGCTTTGCCAGCCCAAACCATTCTGTGATTCTATCTTATGTCCCATGCCACCAGTGGTGGGGTGGGAGTGGGACAGCCCTGTTCTGTCTTGGTTCTCCTGTGGCACTGCCAAAATTGGGGTGAGATGGGTAACCCCAGCACCATGAGAAGCATCGGCACCCAGGCCTGGGAGAGGAGCTTGAAGGGAGGTCCAAGCCCCCTGCTTGTAGGTCCTCTGCAGGGGGCTAGCACTTGGCTTGATAAAAACTGTGATAATCCTCCCTGTTCTGGGTCTAACCTGTAGATCAGTGATTTCAGGCTCATGACCCTTCCTTTTCCAGAAGAAAGACTTGGATTTGTACCCGATCCTGGTTTGTCCCTTGCTGGGATATTGGAACCACTGAGGGTTGGGTGGACCCTGGCATGGCTCAGGAGCTGCTCATCCCACGCACCCCTGATATTCAGCTAGGATAAAAAGAAGAATTCGGGGTCAAAATCCACAATATAAATCTGCATAATCTTTGCAATGCATGTGCACAGTCACCGGAAGGTTTTGTTGGTGGATTTTAGCACTGTTGGGAAGGGCAGCACCGGGTGCAACGCTCCTGGGCACATCACTAAGACTGAATTTTTGCTTGAGCCTTGAGCTCCAGCTTGTAGAAGACAAGGAGCAAGTCGGGCTACAGCTCCTCAGGGGTTCACTGCAGACATTTCGTAAGACCGCTTTCGGCGAGGGCATCCTAAGGCAGCCCGGTTGTATAATGCCATAGTAGCTGGAGAATCATTAAATAAGCATCAGGTTTTTCTTTTAATTTATTTATTTTTTGGAGTAGAGAAGGTTGACGGCTGGTGCCTGGCTCAGGTGAGATTTGTTGTTGCGCGTTGTTTGTTTTGTGAATGCCAAATGAGATTTTTTTTTTTTTTTTGGGGGGGGGGGGGAAGCTCGGAATAGTTCAAAGCAAGACCTTGTCCCTTCTCTGAAGTGTTTATAATCCAATTTCAGACATAAAACAGCGCGGGCGTGGAGGAGGGAGGAACAGGCAGGGATAAAACGGCAAGGTTTTACATAGCCTAGGGGACCGGGGCGGTAGGCGGATGTCTGAACGCTTCAGCAGGTCGATGGCATTTGAGGATCCTCACGGGTTTGTTGCCTGGGTGGGGATGCTCAGATGTAGCCTGGCTGGCTAAAACAAGCCACCTACAGAAGAAGCCCCCAGAGGAGCGGGTCGGGTCCCCACCGCGGCGCCCGGCGTGGGTGGGCGATGCCCATGGAGGGGAGCTTGGGTGTTCGGCTTTCAGGACTAACCAGCTCTCCTCTGGAGGCTCAGGCCCACAGGAAAGTTGGGAAAGAATGAGCTCAAACCCCTATTTTATATCTCCAAACTATATAGACCGGTGTCATAAATTGCTGTAACCCACACAAGCACATTTTCCTTAAATTCCCTGATATTTGTGGCTTTGCATCACTCTGAATCAGTGGAAGAATTTCTGGCCTTGTTTGCCCCCTCTTTCTTTTTGCTAATACTAGAAATTGGTTGTTCCCCTATCCCCACGGTTAAGGAAATCTGATGTTTGTCCGTGATATGGTCCGGTAAAGCAGCTGGTTGCACGCCTCCATGTGCCACATCTGCATGGCGATGCTGGAAAATGGGTACAGAATCATAGAATCATGGAATTTTTTAGGTTGGAAAAGCCCTTTAAGATCATCAAGCCCAACCATTCCCCTCTCCCTGCCATCCCACCCCCAAACCCTGGCCCTCAGCACCGCCTCTGCCCGGCTGTTAAATCCCCCCAGGGCTGGGGACTCAACCCCTTCCCTGGGCAGCCCCTTCCAGCCCCTGACAGCCCTTTGGGGAAGGAATTGTTCCCCAGGCCCAACCTCACCCTGCCCTGGCACAACTTGAGGCCGGTGCCCCTCGTCCCATCGCCCCTTCCCTGGGAGCAGAGCCCGACCCCCCCCGGCTCCCCCCTCCTCTCAGGCAGTTGTAGGGAGCGATGAGGGCTCCCCTCAGCCTCCTCTGCTCCAGGCTGAACCCCCCCAGGAGAAGAGAAGAGTATCATTGGATACTCTTACACCTGAACAGCTGATTTTTTGACTTGGTGTTTAGAGTAAAACCCTCTGCCATCTGATATTTGGAATGAATTTTGCAGGGCAGCGTTGCACAGATCATGAGCTTTGCATCTCAACTGCAGTAGATGGCGCCTTGGCGGGAAATGCGATACATGGCAAGTTAAGGGTTAACGCGGACCGCTCCGATTGCTTGAATGAATCTCTTTTTGTTTTCCAGGGCGCCCGAGAAACCTTTGAGAACTACTACAGGAAGCAGAGAAGAAAACAAGCCAGATTGGTCCTGCAGCCACCTTCGAACATGGTATGATGGTCCCCCAACTCGCCGTGCCCAACCTTCCTCTGCCGAGCAAAGGGTCCTCTCTGGGCACCTTCTTGCTGGTGGTGGTGGGGTCAAGAATTCATTTCCAGTTGCCCTTGGTCACCTTTGTTTTAATCTTTGCTCGCTTTTTCTTTGTCGCAGCACGAAACTTTAGACGGCTACAGGAAGTATTTTAATCAAATTGTAGGGTAGGTATGCTTTTTATATACGTCCTCGCTAAATACGTGTGCGCGGCGGTGTTGAGGAGCCCAAAAAAGGGAGAGGGAGAGGAGGGAATGTTGATCTTCTTGAGGGTCCTTTAAAAGGAGTCAAAACAGGGAAAAAAAAAAAAAGGGTGGTTTGGGCTTTTCAAGTGTTTTAGAGTGTGTTTTAGAGCACCCAGGGACTTTGCTGTGTCACCAGTGGGAGCGTGGAGGAGCCGGCCAGCTCTTGGGCCAGGAAACGCGCTTCTGGGAATTTGGGGATAAATAATCTTGGAGGACTATGTCTATCTACTTGCCCGACTAATGAGAGGAATAGGCCCTCTACCTTAATTATTCTTTAATATTTGAGAATTATTCTTTGATTATTTTCCTGGGAAAGGGGGTGATTCTCAAGCCTCTATTCCTATGAACTCCTCATTATTCCACTCAAATTTGACCAGAAGTCCTCCCAAACCAGCCGAGCTCTGAGAGGAGGCAACCTAAGACCTCTAATCTAGCAAAGATCATAGAATCATAGAATCATAGAATCATAAAATCATAGAATGTTTTGGGTTGGAAGGGACCCCTAGAGGTCATCGAGTCCAACCCCCCTGCAGTCAGCAGGGACACTGCTAACTAGATCAGGCTGCTCAGAGCCCCATCCAACCTGGCCTTGAATGTTCCCAGGGATGGGGCCTCCACCCCCTCTCTGGGCAACCTGTTCCAGTGTTTTACCACCCTCATTGTAAAGAATTTTTTCCTTATATCTAGCCTAAACCTACCCTGATTTAGTTTAAAACCATTACCCCTTGTCCTAACACAGCTGGCACGATGTCGCCGTTTCTTCAGCTAACGACAATAATTTTGTCATCTGTGCCCGTCGCAAGTGCGATGTGTGCTGCTCCCCTCCTCCTGCCGCGCCGCGCTCCTGGGCTGAACTTCCCTGGCAAAACACAGCTGAGAGGTTGCACGTTGCTGCGGAAAAAATGCACGGTGCCGCGCTCGCTCCCTGAAAAATACGGTTTCTTTTTGGCCAGCACGTTTGATAACTGGAGATTGGAGTGAACTGATTGCCTTTAAATGCTTGGGAGCGTGTGGTGGATCCAGGTGCGAGGGAGTATTTTCCCTGCAGTTAAAGTCTTTTTCCCTGCAGTTAAAGTCTTTTTCCCTGCAGTTAAAATCTTTTTTCCTGCAGTTAAAGTCTTTTTCCCCGCAGTTAACCAATTGTAATGCGATTGCTGCTGGCTGGAGCAGAGTTTAATCAGCGGTTCCCGTTGAAATAACGGGGTGGAGAACTTAGGGAGGGGAAATTCTGCCTTTGTGTATACACAGAGAGGCATTTCTAGGAGCGACCGTGGTTTAGCTCGGTTCCGTGATGCAGTGCAACATCGTCTAAAATACAACGATGTTAAAAACAGGTGAATAAAGTGTTCAGCAGTTGCTATATTTGATACAGGTCACGGAATCACACACAGAATCCCAGCCTGGCAAGGGTTGGAAGGGCCCTCGGGAGCTCCCCCAGTGCCACCCCCCTGCCCAAGCAGGCTCACCCAGAGCAGGGGGCACAGGACAGCGTCCGGGGGGGGGTTGAAGATCTCCAGAGAAGGAGACTCCACAGCCCCCCTGGGCAGCCTGGGCCAGGGCTTGGGCACCCTCCAAGTCAAGAATTTCTTCCTCCCATTCAACTGGAACCTCTTCTGCTTCAGTTTGTGCCCATTGCCCCTTGTCCTGTTGCTGGGCACCACTGAGAAGAGTCTGGCTCCATCCTCATGACCCCCACCCTTGAGATAATTGTACGTGTTGATGAGATCCCCTCTCAGCCTTCTCTTCTTCAGGCTGCAAACCTGAGCTTGCCCTGGAGATCCGTGGATGTGCCAATGCCGCGTATCCCTCGCGTGCGGTGTTTGCAGGTCTCTCTTGACGTCCCGACCCCCCTAACTTTGGATAACGGTGGCCTTTTCTCCCCTCCGTTAGGTTTTTCGTGGTTGAAGATCACATCTTGCATACAACGCAGGGCTTGGTGAATAGAGCCTATATTGATGAGCTGTGGGAGATGGCGTTATCAAAAACTATCGCAGCACTAAGAACGCATTCAGTAAGTAAAAGCCCCTGGTGGCTCAACTGTCGCTTGGGTATGACTTGACATGCTGGAAGTAGTGGGTTTGAGAGTAGGAGTCTTTGTTTTGCCTCTTTTCCAATGACCCTGTTTAAAAACATGACATGAAGATTCACTGCTATTGCCCCAAAAGCTTTCTCCAGCTTGTTTTGCCTCTTGATGCTCTGTGGTTCCCTGTACCAAACTCAATAGTTTGGGGGACTGGAAAGAAGAACATAGTGGTTTGATATTTTTCCCCATTACTTCGTGATCACTTTTGGAAAGGACCAGCAGAGGGAGTCAGTTTGTCCTGGAAAACTGGGGAAAAAAGCGTCTTATTTGGCATGCTGAAGTGTGACCCTGTTTGATATCCCCTTCAATTCATGGCAGTGAATGGGCTGCTATCAAACTGCAAGGCATTTGTGCATAAAAAGACACTAAACTTATTCTGTAATACTGGAAGAAGTTTGGAAGAGTTGTTTATCGCTTCAGTATTTCTCTGCTTGAGCTAAAAACAAAGCCAATTGCAAAAAATACACAATTTTCTTCCAGCTTTGCATGACCTGCTATAATGTTGTACTGGTTCAGCTGGGAGCGCTGGAGTTTTCTGAAAACCCTGTTGGTTAACGGGATGAAAAAAATGGGATTTGACCATAAAAGGGGAAGCATTAATGGCTTTCCCCAAGTCCGTTTTCACATTGTTGGGCCATTTTCTCCAGGGAAAACAAAGCATTAAGTGACTGAAATCCCAGCGAGAGCGCGAGGATGCTGCTGGGTCACGCCTGCATCTACCGTGGCGTGACATCCACGTGGTGGTACCCAAGGGAGAACGATGGCCTTGCTCTTTGCTGAGAAAACCCCAACGTTCCAGCATGGAGACACAACCCGCTGCTTCCTCCCACCCACCCCGTGTCCTGCATTTACCTGCCCCTGACCTTGCCTTGGCGTGGTCGCCCACGGGTTGCGTTGCAGAAGAGCTGCTTGGCTTTACCTGGGCGGGTGGGGATAAGCCAGGGGATGGACCTGGAGCTCCTTGGGGTGAGGGGCCACAGAGCCCTCCCGGGGCGCTCTGGCTCCGTCCGGCACGGCAGTTGTGTCGGCTGGAAAGCTGCCTCCTTCCACGTAAGCTTCTGTGTTAGGAAAGGGGATAAACCTTGTACGCCCCGCTAGGTTGTAAACTGTGTTTATTTTCTTTTTAAGTGGGGTTTTCGGCTAGGTGAAAGCCGTCAGGCTAAGCCAGGTACAAACACGGTGTTTTTCAATTTTCCCAGCTTTGTTGCCGTGACAAGTTGTTTTAAGTGATGCCAAACTTGAAGTAGCTGCCAGGCGAGCTGGGGTTTGGGTTTTTTTGATTTAATTGTGAAATGTTAACGTGATTTCTCAACGCTAGTACTGTGGGCATCACTGGCAGCTCTAAGCACTGCTCAGCCTACAGCTCCCCTATAGACCGGTGCCGTCCATCCCATATTGCCGTTGAGACTTGATGGAGGGCTCTCCCATCGGTGAGGCTCTTTTGGTTCTTCCTTTTCAGCCAAACTTAGGCCTGGATTTTCTTCCTTGCTGCAGACGGGGACCTCTTTTATTGCTTCTGATAGCTTTAGGGCATTATCTTTCTTTCGGACTTTCTTTTTTTGGACAGCGAAATGGAAAATGTGTCTCTTCCAGTCTTTCACATTGATTAATGGAGTCATTCCTCCTTGAGTTTCCAGTGAGCTTTAAATCCGTTTCTCTTTCCAGCTTATGAGCGCTGAGTCTATATTTGGTAAGAGCCTGTCTGAAACTTTACATATTTCAGCGTAGGGAGGGTGTCTGTTGCATCCAGAAAGCCCACAAAGGCTGTGGGCAACACGGGGCGGCTCTGGGGGCAAGATCAGCGCTGTCGCTGGGCTGAGTTGTGTCTTTAGGGTTTCTTAAAGTGTCCTGACCCGCGATAAATACTTGTTTTGTAGCTTTGACCATTAACGTTGCTGAAATATAGACACGCACCGTGGTTTTTCTCAGCCTGAACCACTTTGCAATGCAGCCTTCGCACGGGGCTCGGGGCTGCCTCGCCGCGATGCTTCATTACCGACAGACACAACACGCTAAATATTCAATGAGAGGCGCTGCTGTCGTCTTGGTATGACAGCGCGCTGATTTGCTTCATCTCCTCTCGCTTCCCCAGCAGCTCCTGGGTAATCTTAGAGACACTTCAGGTATCTCTAGAGCAACCCAAATCCTTATTCATCACGGAGAGCCTCAAGAGCAGCGCATTACGGGGGAGAGATACCCTTATCAGCGTGCCTTCCCCTGCCCTGTACAACGTTAGGGCACGGGCTGTAGGATAAAAGCTGCTGATCGTAAGACTGTACGGCGTGCCTATGTATTTATTATCGCTCCAGCCATAACGTAGGGGGGCTGAGGGCAATATTTTTCCCGCGTGCTGCAGTTAAACCCATGTTTTAATTTCTCCCCTTCTTTGCAGTCCTACTGCTCGGACCCCAGCCTGGTGTTAGACTTGAAGAACCTCATCGTCCTCTTTGCGGACACGCTCCAGGTACGCGGCTCTTGCCAACCGCTCTTTGTCTCGCTCAACGGTTGCGCTGCTCGCAGACGGGCCGTCAGCAGGGTTAAATGGCTGACGTGGGCTTGCTGTGGTGGCCCAGCTTCTTTTTGGGCATTGCGGTGCGTGCATTGTGGCGCTTGATGGACAGCCTGGTTCGCTCTGCGCATGGGGTGGCCAGCCCGTGGGCAAGGACCGAGCCTTGGCCACCTCGCCAAGCCCTTGTGCCTCCTGCCCGCACCCAGCCCAGCCTTTTAATAGCCCCTGGTCCTGCCACCTTGGTAAATCACCATCTAAATCCTTCCACCAGCACCGTTCACCTCTGTGGTGGTGGTAGGGGAGAATTGGCCCACATGCTCCCTATTAAATAGAGCAAATAATCTTCAGCTGCCTGTTGGTGAGTTTTTCTTATCTGAAGTTGCTCTCTTCCCCCATCCCGCTGCAGGGATATGGCTTCCCAGTGAACCAGCTCTTTGACATGCTGTTGGAGATCCAAGACCAGTATAGTGAAACCCTGCTGAAGAAATGGTCGGGGGTTTTCAGGTAAGAAGCTCTTTAAGCAAACTCGCGAGGTGTACCTTACAGAGGAGCTTTGGTCCGTAAATAAAATCTTTTGAGAGATTAGTAGCAAGCTCACGTTTAAATTTTGGGCATCAGTAAGCTTCAGCCTGGGCTCTCCTTGGACCAGGGAGAGCCAATTCAAATACAGTTGCGAGGGTCCTGTGTGTGGTGAGATCTGTGCAATAAATCGGTGTAGACCAGAGGTTTTACATCCCAGAGGGGTGAGGTTATGGGTTCATTATGGAGCTCACTTTGACAGTCGATAGGTGGAAGGATGCAAAAAGCTGGTGTTGCAGTTGCGTAACCGTGCCCTTCCTCCAGCACTGAGCCATGTGTGCCTTGGGACGTCGGTGGCGTAGGCACGTCTGTGAGCTCAGCACTTGCCCGCAGGTAGGGCACGATGTGTGGTCCAGGGTCCCACGCTGTGCCACCAGCTCATCCTGTGATTGTCCTCCAGGACATCCCAGGAGGATTGAGGTGTCTCAGATTATGGGGGCGTTGGGAAGAAGTGCTGGAGGATTGCCAATGCCCTGGTAGCTCAGCCTCAATCTTCCTCGAGTCAGGCAGGACTGAAGCTCGCTTGGGCTTTACCAGGGCCTGCTGCTGAAGCTCCAGTCTGGACTAAAAGCACCGCTCAACTCTGGTCATGGCTTTACGCGCAATGAAGGCTGGAAGCTGGGAGAGATCCTTGCGTCCGGCTGCAGCAAAGATGATTTCAACAGTCACAAACGGGGGAAGAAGTTTAGGCCCATGGGATAATATCTTTGGCACCTACTTCTCAAGAGCTTCCCAACTGAGCAGTAAATCTGCAAAGTTGCGGTTGGTCTGTCCTCACAGAGCTGCCTTTCTAACTTTTCTTTGCTTTTCATAGGAATATACTTGATTCAGATAACTACAGTCCTATCCCGGTGACAAATGAAGAGGTTTATAAGAAAATAGTTGGCCAGTTCCCGTTCCAGGATGCAGAACTTGAAAAGGTAATCTTGACCTTGAGATGGGGAAGGCAACACGGCGGTGCAGGAAAACCCCGCACCCTTGTTAGTGGCAATGAGAACTGCGAAGGAAAGCGTCCAAAAAACCCCCCCCCAAACCAACCCCCAAACCAAATCAACAACAACAACAACAACAAAAAACCAAAACAAGGGAAAAGAACTGTTATACCTCCTGTGCGATGCCTTTCTCCTGGCGTGGATGAGGAAAGCGTGTAGAGCAATACCTCATCGGGTTTGCTTTCTATCGCAGCTGAGCAGTGCTTGCAGGAGACGAGAGAAATATCTGCTTCCATTGCTATCCTGGTCCTGTCTTATGAACCATGTTACTGACTTTTTTTTCGTTTAATCCCATATTTAAAAAAAATGAGCACCCAACAAAGTGGTCTATCTTGGCTTTGTGTAGAAGCGTGTGCTTGCAAAACCTAAGCGTAGCCAAATTTGACATCCCGGTGGCCCTTAAAAGCCTGCTTGGCCTTCTGCTCCACATCTGGCAGCCTGAGAGCTCCAAGCCTGGTGAACTTAATTAGGACTGGGAGGGTTTTTGATCCAAGTCAAGTGTTTAGATTTCAGAAGGTCTGCGTCCTTCCCCAAAACTATCTCGTGGGGTTCAGGTTCTTACTCTTAACACTCTGCACCTCCCAGCCCTGTGCGTGCTATGGGTAAAAGCTGGTTTGGAAAAATTTGGTAGAGGACATCTGTTTCCTCTTGGCCTTTGGTGTTGTAAGCAAGCGCTCGCCTTGGGCAGCAACTGTGGGGGGTGAGCGAGCAAAACACCTTGTGCATGGTGGGAGATGAAAGTCAAGAAGTTCTCCAACGTGGTTTTTTCATAGGAGTTAGGGAGTTGGGAGAGGGAATGAGGGTCGCGTTGTGCTGCCTGCTCCCCCCTAGCTCCAAGTTTCCTTCCAGCCCCTTTAAAACTCCAAATCCCTTATGCACCCGTGTGCCATTTGTAAGTGATTATCTGGTCTTTCACTTGGCTGAAATGTTTATATAATGTACAGTAAATGCTGGCTTGTTGTTGCATTGCTGGGCTTAGCTAAATACTAGAATTAATTTGACTGCTTGGAACACGTTGCTGGAAAGCGGCTGTCACTCCTGTTAAATATCTGCTCTTTGACTTGAGTTCTCTCTCCTATATTTTACAGCAACCGTTTCCAAAGAAGTTCCCCTTTTCTGAGTTTGTGCCTAAAGTTTACAATCAGATTAAGGAATTCATCTACGCCTGTCTGAAGTTTTCGGAAGACCTTCATCTGAGGTAGGGGATGAGCGTGCTAATAGTTGTAATATAGAGGTTTTGTCTGCGCTGAAAGATCTCGAAGGGATTGAAATATGAATTCTCTTCCTCAACCCTTCATGCTGCTCAACTGCTTGGATATCCCCCGTCCAGGCTGGAGGTGGGTGGTGGGCTCCTCGGAGCAGTAGCACCCTTCATGTACAAAGGGCTGGCCAAGTCTTTAAAAATAGCTGCCTCATGTAGGGATAGATAGCCCAGAACCATGGTAGGTGTATAAAAAATGAGGGGCCCCTTCCCTCTGAGATGGTTCTGAGTCAGCTGGACTAAAGAGATGAATCTGGTTGTCTCCAGAAAGATAGCAATGTCCACTTGTCATCGGACCGGTGCCTGGTATAACATCTACAACCTCCCCGTGGCCTCCCCGGACTGTCCCTCCAGGAGCGTGTTAGCAGAAAACTCTGGAGGTTTTGATTTGCTCTGTGTGTTAATGAATTTTGGCTGCTGCTTTAGAGGGTTTTGTTTTTCTTGTTTCCCATGGGAGTTTATATACAAAGAATCTGATTTATTTATTTTTTTTTAAGCCTCTCAGATAGTCCATGTGTTTGCCCTCCCTTCTCCATCCCAAGGTGCCTTGATGCTGGTTTTTCCCATGTGTATGTGTGTGAGATTGGAAAAGAACCCTATTAGCCAGAAACTGCAAGTTGGTGCTTTCTTTTTGCACCCAGTAATGTCTTCAGCTTGGTAGAGGTGTAGAAACGAATAACAAGATTTTTACTTGAAGGGGAAGGATCCTTCTTCCCCTCTGACCATCTGCAGGAGGTTGGACGGGGGGGGGGGGGCGGTGTTCACCTCCCTTGGCAACTTCATGTCCTGGCCATGGCCTGACACTGGACATTGTCCCAGTGCTGATGTGAAGCTAGGGCAGTGTTTTGGGGACTCACCAGATGTTTCACTACCTACACCAGGCTCTCCAGAGTCTTAGTTCTCTTCCTCTGTGCGAGGGATAGTCATTTGGAGAGGCACTTTCTCTCCGTCTTCTGCTAGAGGACGTGGTAGCTCGTTGGTTGACGTGGAAGCACAGGATGTTTCTCACCCCATGTTTAATCTCAGCCTTTCACTGGTGGCAGGTTGTTCTCTTTGGTGGCTCCCAAGGCTCTTAACCTGCGGGTCACCATTAAACATCTCGGTTTCCAAAGCCGGCAGAATGGTCCGATTTCACACGGATGCTGGTTTCACCGAACCCCACCGCTGGCACTTCCCTTGCGAGTTTTGTGCTCTTCACCATTATGGAGATGATTGGGTTTGTCAGGGAAGGGAAGAAAAGTGTCCCCTTGGGTCCCTCCTCAGGGGTCCCCCCGGACACGTTATTAAAATTCCTTTCGACATTGGATTTTCCAGCCCTTTTTGAGGAGCGGTGTTGGGCTGGGGGAAGGGAGCCGAGCTCTTGGCTTTTCTAGCCAAACATTTGGAATATTTCTCTGAAAACCCCTGTTGACACTTTCTTCATTTCACCCTGACAGCTTGAATTAGGTTTTATTAGGAAGCTTGGCTACAAAGCCGGCAGCAAGTTTTCTTTCTCTTCTTTTTTCTTTTTCTTCTTTGGTTGTCATTTACCTTGCACCCTGGAGTGATTGGGGTCAGCCCGTCAGTCACGGGAGGCCTGAAGGTCATGACTACTGCTATGGGATACGGGACATCAGCTGTCATTAACCCAGACAGTTCGCTTAAATCCTCGGCGGTCTTTTCCTGAAGAACAGAGCCTATGGCAGAAAACGTAGCGCCTATTTTTTCTAATTTTTTTTTTAAACTAGCTCCTTGTATTTGTTGGATGGGAGCGTTCTCCTTTATGTTGATACGCTTGGGAAAGTTATTTTGCTTTTCAATTATCTGAAGAAAATTTGGAGCTTACTCTGCATTTATGGGGGTTGCAGATTTTTTTTTTTCATTTGGCTCCATTCATTTGATTAGGAGAAAGAAAACCTCCTTGCTGTTTTCAGCAGTTCTGCCTTTGTTAAAACATTTATTTGAGCTCATCGAGGAGATGTCTTTAAAAGTATCCACTTGTTGGAAGGCTTCCGCTGCTTCCAGTGGAATTTCCCATTTTAAAGATAGGGAATATCTTTGGAAAACAGTGGGTGGGAGGATGAGATGTCAGCTCTAATCTACCGGGGCTTTGCTTGTTTGGTTTGGGGTTTTTTTCAAACAAAGCACCAATCCTGAAAGCACTTGGGATACAATTTTTAATGTCCTGAAAAGAATTGAAGTGCATAAAGTTATTAAAAATAAAATAAAAAATCAGGGGCTTGAATAACTCAATCAGGTTGGACCTTTAGAAGCCCACTTGAGGAGAGAGGAGGTAAATGTGGTTTCTCTGATAGCTCGTGTTATTGCTTCTGTGTTACCCCTGGTCTGGACTGGAGACCAAGCCTGGTGACGAAGCTGGTAGATCAAATTGACTTCAGACCTCCGTAGTGAGCAGCCCACATGAAAAATATCGTTCATTTGGGGTGGTGGTGGTGGTGTTTTCTTCTTGCATATTGAGAACTGAGATCCGACCTTTCTGTTGAGCCAAAACCCAATCTCTGCTTCACAGTCAAGAGTTGGCATCATACAACTGACTGGTACCATTACTCGTTGCTAACTGGCCCCGCTGGTCTGGGCACTGGGTCTGGGCTGTTGGTGTGAGCTCCTGCTTGGTTCATCATTTCAGCTGGGAGGGTGCAGGGCAAGGCAACGGCTAACACCCATCGCTCTTCTGGTCACCCTCACTTACCTCTCCTGTGAACCAAGGCAGAGTTGGGGGATCGCAGTCCAGCGCCTGGACAAATCCTGCTCTTCTTTTTTCCTAAGGAATTCTTCGATTTTTATTCCTTACTCAGCGTGTGGATCTCATGGGAGATGTCGCAGATCCTCCTGCTCCAGTGGAACCCAACCGCGGGGGTTAGCGGGCTGCTGGACCCACCACCTAACTAAAGTTACAACCTGATTTTCTAGCTTACGCAGCCAACAAACAAAATGAGAATAAGAAACCTTTGGAAATGGTGCTTGTACGCAGAGAAAGCTTGGTTAGAAGTGCTCTGAAGAAGTAAAAGCAGCCTGGAAGTGCCAAGCAATATCATTAAGCATGACTTGTTTGTGCCCCGGAGGCTATCACAGTTGAGATGTTCCTGCAGCTGAACGGAGCGATTAAAGCAAACCCTCAATTTGCAAAGCGTTGGGTGATAGGGCAACCTCGTGCCATCAGCCCTGGCTGCTGTGTCGAGCAGAGGCCAGCAGCGTCCCGCTCCTGCCAAGAGCATGACTGTCCCGGGGCATCCACGCAGCCAGACGGTAACTGGCTTGTTTTAATTTTGACGCCCTGATGACAGGTTGACGTTTGAATTTAAAAAAAAGCAAGCTTTTCCAGGACGACCTATTTGATTGCAGTGTTGGTTTAGTGAGGAAAGCTGACATCGTGTCCAAAAACCCTTGGTTTTCATCCACGCTTTCTCAGTTCCAGTAGATGCTGGAAGCCCCAGCCCCAACCACCAGCTCCTCTTCCAGCCTCGGCTGTTCTGCACCTCTACCACCCCTAGGGATGGACATTTTGGGGTTTCCCAGGGAAAATCCCGAAAGGGCCAGAGTGCTTGTACAAAGGCAGAGCTTTGAGTATTTTTGCTTCCTACACAATTTTTTCTTCACCCTCTCTGAGCGTGGGTCCAGCCCTTTTGGCTTCCCAGCCCCTTTCTCCGGTTCCCGCGCCGCTCTGGCAGCAGCGGGCAGCTGCCCCCGGTGTCACGGGGTTCCTTCGTACCATCCCTTTGCTTTCAATCTCCTTTTAACCATCTGGAGATCATCACAGGGTTAGATTTTATGGTGCTTGCTATATTTAACCCTGCTATTGTCTGGTGGAAGGGACTGGGGACAATCTGGTTCTTCCTGGGGGACGATGGAGGGCCTGGGGTGTGTGCGCATGCCTGTGTGGTGGGTTTGGTTTTGGGTTTTTTTTTTTTGTTTAAGTAAAACCTTATTTGAGAGCCCTACCCGTAGCATGAAGACCAGGAAAATTCATGGGCTGGTTTCTTCTCCTCCCACATTTTGATTTCTGTTCCGCACTTTTAAAAACCCAAATGCACATCACCTTGGACCACACATCAAACCCCTGCGAGATGGAGCCCAGGGGTCCATCTGGGATGTGGAGCGGGCTGGCCCTGACCATCGCTGGCGGGGGATGTGCTTCCCCACCAAGCAGGGGGAAAATAAACTCACAGGGATCAGCGGCGATGATCTAGGAGAGACCCACACTAAGGCTTTGGTGGATGACATTGAATTTAAATTATCAGGAGCTGGGTCCTGCCGAGCTGCTGGCCCTGCTCCGCTTGCGTCCAACTGGGAAGGAGGCGGTGGTCAACCCTCGGCAGGCGTGTAGCTCAGAAAAGCAGACTTCTAAACCTCAGGGGGAAGGAAATATTAGAGAAACCTGTTGGGGAGCGCGGCGTGGTGAGCAGGCGCTGGGCCTGCGGGGCGTTGTGCAGCTGGGCTTTTCCTTGGGAAAGCTGCAGCAAGACACGGCTTCCTCGGCCTCATGGAAATAGGAGCATGCCTTTGCTCAGAAGTGCAATGTTTGTGTCATCTGATGGGAATTTGGGGGATTTAAGTGCAATTCTCATGCAGCGGCACAGGGAAGGTCCTGAAGAAATTCTTTCCAGTGAGGATGGTGAAACCCTGGCAGGGGTTGCCCAGAGAGGTGGTGGAGGCCCCATCCCTGGGACCATTCCAGGCCAGGTTGGACGGGGCTGTGAGCAACCTGATGTGGTTCAAGGTGTCCCTGCTCCTGCAGGGGGGTTGGACTCGATGACCTCTAGGGGTCCCTTCCAACCCAAAAGACTCTATGATTCTATGAATGACGTGAAAAGTTTGGTTGACTGAAGGATGCCCGGTGCTTGGGGAGGATGAGCAGGTTCAGGGGATGCTGCTGTGACCGTGGGTTGCTGTTGGAGAAGACTGAGTCTTGCTTTCCCAAGCTGACGGCGGTGGTGGACCAGGGCTTGGCTCAGTGCATCTGCTCTAACGTTAAAAAGGCACAGAAATTTGGAGATGTGAGCTGGACAAGGGCTGGCAGCCCCCGTCCCAGCAGCAGCGGGCACCCCAATAGCAGCACCCCAAGTTCCCCCACCTCGCATGCCCGTGGGGGGGTACCTGCAGGGTTTGCTTTTGCTTCTCGTGTCCAACCCTGCCCGTTTGTCAGGTAAAACAGGAGAAAGAGCCAAAGGTCACGGGCTTGATTTACCGGGAGCCTTCAAGTTATTAATGCCTCTCCGCCTTCCCGGGGAGAATTTTCGTTGCCCTCAGCTGCTTGTCACTGCGCTGCCAGAGGTAAAGCCCCGTGGTGTCAGGGCTGACGCAGGGCCAACGACAGATCAAAGGAGCCTGCGTCGGGGTGGGTTTCCAAAACCTCCTTCAGAAAGGGGAGGTTGCACCTCGCTGGTCTGCACGCTGGAGGGGCAGCAGCACTTCAGCGGAAAGCCAAAGCCCCGGCCTTCAGCGATGCGGCGGTTGCGACCATCTGGCAAAGGGCACGAACGTGTTGCAAGAGCTTCCAGACTGATTTAGCTAAATTAAAAACATAGAATCGTAGAATCAAAATTTTGGGTTGGAAGGGACCCCTAGAGGTCATCGAGTCCAACCCCCCTGCAGTAAGCAGGGACACCCCTAACTAGACCAGGTTGCTCACAGCCCCGTCCAACCTGGCCTTGAATGTTTCCATCAGAAGACTTGGGGGGGGGGGGGGGGGGCACTTTGGGGGTTCGATTTGGTTTTTCCCCCTCCCGTTGCTGATCTTTGCTGCCCTTCCCCTTGTGTACTGAACGTGCACGGTTCCGGCGTTGTGTGCGGGGCGGTGGCTGCGTGGGTTGGGGCTGACGCTTGGGCAGCTCCTACCTGTGCTGGACCAGCCCCTCTGAGAGGAGAGGCTCAGGGGTGTAGGGTGGGCACGCGTTAGCCCCCCTTCCTGATAGCCACATGCACAAAAAGGCCTCAGCTGTTGGGGGTTGGTATATATTAGTATGTCAGTGCCTGTAAGCGCTGCACGGACGCTCATGGATAGGGCAGCAGAGGGTTGGGAAGGAGACCAGGGGATGAGGGCTACAAAAATGATCTGAGGGCTGGAGCCCCTCTGCTATGGGGCCAGGCTGGGAGAGTTGGGGGTGTTCAGCCTGGAGAAGAGGAGGCTGCGGGGAGACCTGATTGCAGCCTTTCAGTACCTAAAGGGGGCCCATAGGAAAGATGGGGACAAGCTTTTTAGCAGGGCCAGCTGGGACAGGACAAAGGGGGATGGCTTGAAATTAAACCAGGGTAGGTTTAGACTGGATCTAAGGAAGAAATTCTTCACAACAAGAGTGGTGAGGCACTGGAACGGGTTGCCCAGAGAGGTGGTGGAGGCCCCATCCCTGGGAACATTCCAGGCCAGGTTGGACGGGGCTGTGAGCAACCTGATGTGGTTGGAGATGTCCCTGCTCCTGCAGGGGGGGTGGGCTGGGTGACCTCTAGGGTTCCCTTCCAACCCAAAACATTCTATGATTCTATGAGGGCTCCTGGTGATTTTCTTTTTGTAGAGCGTTTTGCAAATCTCTCTTCAAAATTTGCTTTTCAGCTCCACCGAAGTTGATGATATGATTAGAAAATCTACAAATCTGCTGCTGACCCGCACGCTGAGCAACTGTTTACAGAATGTCATCAAGAGGAAAAACGTCGGGCTGACGGAGGTAGGACGCGGCTTCGAGGAGAGCCGTTTCTAGGGCAGGGTGACAGAAGGGGGGTTGGTCCCTTACAGCACCTTTAGAGATGCTGCTTTGGAGCATTCTTCTAAAATAGGAGGTTGGAAAACAACCATGGAGCCACACAGAGTTGCTGTACAAAGAAAAAAAAAACACTTAATGCTGCAAGAAAGAGGAAGCTTCTCTTGCTGTTGCTGTTGGAATCGCCCTCTTTTGAGTTTGCAGGGCATTGTATATTTGAATTAACGTGGTGGGTACGTGGACTTCAAGGAGCGCCGGAGAAGAGGCACGTGAGGGCTAGGAGAGGATGGAGGAGTGATCCCCATCTATAGGTGATGTTGGAGGCGGTTTCGGCACGCCGTTCCAGTATAAACTCTATATTGGCATTTTCTTTTGGGGATTGAGACTTTTCTTGTGCCCAAAGTCAGATTTCTGAAAAGTTGAACGCATGTAAATCGTGGCTGGGAACGTGTGTGGTACCCGGGGCCGTTTGGATACCGTGGTGGGACCTCTGGGTGCTGTTAGGGAACGAGGAGGTATTAACAGAGTTGCAGTTGTTTAATGGACAACGTGTCGTGTCCTCTGGACACCGTAAATACCCCATGGCGGTGAGTTTGGGAGGGTTTAGTGCATTTACAGCGGTATGTATTTACACATGATGCTTCCTCCGCCCTTTATCTTGAAGTCTGGAATCTTTCTGCTCCCTGGAGGCAAATTCCTCTTCCCTCCTGCTCCTCCCAAGGCTCCCTCCGCCAAGAGGAATGCAACACCATCCCTGTGCTGTCCATCCCCCAAATGATCAGTTTTGCTGCTGCGACAAACGTTCCCGCGGTGTGATTGAGTGTAGGAAGGGCAAACCGAGCGCGACCGTCCTCTTGGATGCTTTTGCCCCGTTTCAGCTGCGTAGATGTTCCTTGGCATCTTCCACGTTGAGTGCAGGTGATGACTTTCTTTGGGTTGAGCGTGGCTTCTTCATGCTTTGGAGCTGAAGAGGACTTTTGTGAGGAAAGCCTACATAGCACAACTTGAGTTTAAAATAAAGGGGGAGCATGTCCCGAGACTGGTGTTCATCTCTGAATCTTTTCTCATATTTCCACCCTCTTGTTCCTTGCTGCTTACCAAGGTAAAACTAGCTCTCTCCTGGGTTCTCTCTACCATCAGTTTTTTCTAATTTAGTTTAAGAAAAAACTGCTTTGAGCATCTCCGTCCCCTCCTGCCTCTTTTCTTTATGTAACCATCGACCTGTTTGTCCCAATGGAAGCACGTAGCGTTTTTCTTCTGAGTTTCTCAAATCATCCCCTTTTGAGAAAAGGCATTGATGTGACTGTGTGGAGCACAGGAATTACAGGGCTCATTGAAGAGTCCCAAATCATCCACAAGTGTAGTCCTGGTGTCAAAAGGGATTGCAGAAGATATTTAGGTACCTTGCATAACTGTCACTTCCCAGACAGAATTTTTGCACAAAGCAACACCATCCATTTCTGGGCTCTCCAATGTCATTTTCCAGGTGGTGGACAAGGTAATACAAGGCTCTGTACCAACCTTCCTGGCCTGTTATCCTCTTTAATTTATTTTTTCATTGCTCTTTTTTGGGACTACCTCTGAGCAGTGGATGTTGAAGTTTGCTACCAAGTCTGCTCCAAATAATCCTGGTGTTTTGAATAATTCTGACATCCTTTAATAAAAGAGAGGGAAAAGATACTCCTATTTTTTTTTTCATTTGAATACCCCCATGAGAAGATCTTACCCCAACGAGAAGGTCTGACCCCTCCAAATTCAAGAGAAGATCAGAACTTGAAGGAGCCAGAGAGGGAGCAGAGAAGCTCATAGCAAGGGGTGGAAGAGAAAGCAATCAGGGCCTTTAAGTTTGATAGCTGGTCTGGACCAGTAAGTTGGGACCATCAGAGAAGAGGTTTAGGAGGAATTTCACACAGTTGGAAATATCTAATATTGAATTCACTTGAAACTACAGGAAAATATATCACGATGCTGTCTGACACAGAAAGGCAAACAAATGAGCGCTTGTTTGAAGGCAAAAGTCAAGAGCAGAATTAACCCAAGGAATTTGGAAGTGAGAAGCCCCCCGAGTTACCTGTGTAATACATTTCAGGGGCCAAATGCCAAACGAGGAGTTCAAGTAGGTCGTAAATTGATTTCTTAAAAACAAAAACCTGGCTGAAATCACAGAAGCGTTGGCTGGAAGGGACCTCTGGAGGTATCTACCCCAACCTCTCAGTGGACATGGGTTTGTTAGTCACTCGGATCATGTCAACCATTGCTTTCTCTACCCGGGTTTTAACTTCTTCAAAACATAGGTCCCACAGCTTCTCTGGGCACGCTGTTCCCATTCTGCACTACCTTCCTAAGGACTCTTTTCCTTCCTGATATCCAAGATGAACCTCCCAAACTGTGACCGTTGCCCCCCTAGGCTGGAGAGTTGGGCGGAGAGGAACCTGATGAAGTTCAACAAGGGCAAGTGCCGAGTGCTGCACCTGGGGAGGTCAAACCCCATGCACCAGTACAGGCTGGGGGCTGACCTGCTGGGAAGCAGCTCTGCCCAGAGGGACCTGGGGGTCTTGGGGGATGACAAGGTGGCCATGAGCCAGCAGGGTGCCCTTGTTGCCAAGAAGGCCAATGGCATCCTGGGGTGCATCAAGAGGAGTGTGGCCAGCAGGGCGAGGGAGGTTCTCCTCCCCCTCTGCTCTGCCCTGGGGAGACCCCACCTGGAGTACTGTGTCCAGTTCTGGGCTCCCCAGTTCAAGAAAGATGAGGAACTCCTAGAGAGAGTCCAGAGGAGGGCAACAAGGATGATAAAGGGTCTGGAGCATCTCCCCTACGAGGAAAGGCTGCGAGAGTTGGGCTTGTTCAGCCTGAAGAAGAGGAGACTGAGAGGGGATCTCATCAACACCTACAAATATCTTAAGGGCAGAAGTCACGAGGATGGAAGCAGTCTGTTTGCAGTGGTGTCCAGCGACAGGACTAGGGGCAACGGGTGCAAACTGAAACATAAGAGGTTTCAGTTGAATATGAGGAAGAACTTCTTTACTCTAAGGGTGACAGAGCCCTGGCCCAGGCTGCCCAGGGGGGTTGTGGAGTCTCCTTCTCTGGAGATATTCAAAGCCCGCCTGGATGAAGTCCTGTCTAGCATGCTCTAGGAGAGCCTGCTTTAGCAGGGGGGTTGGACTGGGTGATCTCCCGAGGTCCCTTCCAACCCTTGCAATTCTGTGATTCTGTGATTCTTTCCCGTGTCACCTGGCACTAACAAGCGTTGGGTGCTGTAATCTCTGTAGCGTTACTTCGGTATTTCTGTTCTGCAGCGCTCAGAGTGGTGATTAATCCACCTCATTCAGAGGATTTGCGAGTGTTTCAAAATAATTTCTTTAGAGGAGGTAACTGCAGACTGCCACACCAGACTCCAGCAATTAAATTATATCAATCCGGAGCATTGTAATGCCTTCTGTGTCTATAAGAGAACTTGTTTTGGCATGGTGTCTGAGCCGGACGTTATTTGGAAAGGCTTTGTTATAGCTTAGGTTGCACCTTGAAAATATTCCCGGCAGCCTGCTTGGAAAAAAGCTCTCTGCTTAAGGTGCTTCCAAGTCAGTGATCCTGAAGTGGAAGCCCGGCTTGGTTTGCTCTGGATTGTAAATGTTCGTGTTGGTTGACCTCAGCAAACGCTTTTACTCTGTAGTTGCCTTTAATGTCCCAAAATTGTGCCCTGTGAAGGCAGCCGAGAAGATCGCAGCCGGTGGTGGGTATGATAACCGAGGAGATACCAGGGTGAGATCGGCTGTTCAGCCACGCCACCCTAAGAACAGTAAAACCTCGTGGTTTCTTTGTTAAATGCCTTAGGACGGTGTTGTTCGGTGTCACTCAGGATGTGGGTTATTTCGGGTTCATGGGCAGGCAGAAGACTTGTGATCTGACGCGGCATTTTTTGGTAAGCCTGTTGTGTTTGAGCTGCGCCGAGATGAGCCCTGACTGACAGCTGAATGCAGGAAAGTCATTACAAAAAAATAATCTTTTGTGGTATTAGTGGCTGTCATGGGAAATGCTTTTCCCCCAAAATGATCTTTTATTTAAGTTTCTGATCTTGCTAAAGGAGCAGAGCCTTTGAGCGTGGAGCAAAGCTTAGCGTGTTTGTACAGCGTCAGCTCTTCATGTCAGAAGTTTTTATAAATTGGCTTCCATTAACCTGGCACGTCCTGGCCTCAACAGCACCATCTTTCAATACCTTTTTTTTGCCTTTGCAGCTTGTACAGATTATTATAAATACGACCCATTTGGAGAAATCCTGCAAGTTCCTAGAGGAATTCATAACCAATATCACTAACGTACTTCCAGAAACTGTCCACACGACGAAACTCTATGGGACCACAACCTTCAAGGTGAGCAGGCTGGTAGATCCACCACCAGGGAGCTGCTGGTGATGTTTGGTTGGAGAGTATCTGCTTCCTGGAGCACGTGCAGATGTGTGGATGTAGGGAGCTCAGCTGAGCCGAAAGGGAATCTTGTCATATCCCAGGAAGGTTACACCATCAAACTAGCTGTTGGGTTTGCCCTTCGGATCATTGCTTCTGTCGAGATCCTGAGCTTCTGTAGCCCTAATTTACAGGCTGTGACTGCAGCACTTATCTAAAGGATTAAGCAGCTTTTAAACAAAAGCCTGGGGTTTTTTGGTTTTTTTTTTTTTTCCTTTTTTAATGAATTTTCATTTTGCTGTTTGAGTGCCGTACAGTGTTACACGCGTCTGGCCATGAAGGCAAGCTCTCCTCTTTCACCCAAGAGGAGAATAGATTTTCAGCACTTATATTTCTGTATCTTTCCACTCCTTTTAGCATTATCCCCTAAAAATCAGGGCTGGCAGAAACTGCTAGACTTCCCAGTCCTTAAATCTTTAAATCATAACCCAGGAGCATCCACCCAGATACTTCATATGAAATCTTAAGGCCACAACGGGGTCAACTGTGGGGTGTCTGAGTTGTGTCCTGTTGCTGGAGAGCAGGCAATGGGAACAGCGCCGGGGACTCGAGCAACGCTAGGGACTTGGTTAGGTGAGGTTTGCCCTTGGGATAACTCAGCAGGAGACTAAGGCCCCACATCCCCAGGGAAGTCCATTTGTTGTCCCTTCTGGCATCATCTACCTATTTGGCCTAAGGGTGAGTTTTCCTACCCTTATGCTGGCCAGGAGGCTCCTCTGTGGCCCTCCTGCACCCCATACCTGCACACAGTTTGGAGGGTCTCAACCTTTTTCCATATGGGACATGCCTCTTCCATCCCTCTCTCTTCCATCCTGCACTAGATTTGTCCTCCTGGTCCCCAGGTTGCACCAGAGACAGACACCAGCTGGACCTTGCCTACCACTGACCTGGTGGCACATGTCCCACCAGTCTGAGCTAACCTGTAGGCTAAAGTTGCCTACAGGCCCTTTGTCTTGTGCCACCTTTAGGGCTAAAGGTTGGGTCAATCTCACGTCTTGTTACTTGCGTAGACTTGTGCTGTGGAGACTCCATCCCGTGTAACGTTGTCTTGTTTCCCAGGACGCCCGCCATGCTGCTGAGGAGGAGATTTACACTAACCTGAACCAGAAGATAGACCAGTTCTTGCAGCTGGCGGACTACGACTGGATGGCCATGGAGCCGGGCAGCAAGGCCAGCGACTACCTTGTCGATCTCATCGGCTTTCTACGCAGCACTTTTGCTGTGTTCACCCACCTCCCGGTAAGCAGCCTCCACCAATTTGCTTTCTTTTTCTGTCCGGGGAGCGCACGGGCATCCGACGGCGCTGTTGGAACTAATGGTTGCTCGAGTTTTATGGAGTGTGATGGAAGTGGGGCCTTGTACTGTCAAGCGTTACGAAATAACAAATTTATTTATAAAGCGAGCTGTTTCATGTGGTACCAGAAGTTGGGCTTCAGTCAGAGTCTCCCCAAGCATTTGCAAGCCTACTTACATGGGATCGAGGGGAATAACGCAGTCCACCGTGTAGAATTAGGATCATCATTCACTAGCCACCTATACTTTAGATAGATTAACTCCCAGCTTAATGGACATTCAAGGTTTTTTTTTTCAAGAGATCCCAGTATAAAAGTGTCTATTATTTCAACTGCAGATACGTTTCCAAATGTTTGTCAAGTCGCTGGATGCCTTACATCCAAATATTGCTCTGCCTTGGAAGGCAGCATATGTTTCTTTCTTTTCTCTGCTGTCTAAAATATGCCTGTGTTTATGCTGTTATTGCGATCAAAACCCGTCTTTTATGTTGTTTTTTGCAGTTGGCTGAGTAGTGTCCCATTGAATAGGGAAAATATAATCATCAGGGAGTTTCATTTTTACTCAAACAGCTTTTTTTTTTCCCTTTAAATAAGATTTGTTCTGAGCTGTCTGGATATATACTTAGGAGTATCTTCAGTCAGCAGGTATTTTGAAATCACAAGTCCACCGAACTTGTCCTAAAAGCAATTTCAGATCTGTCTTCTGTACTGGACTGTTATTTATTTGTTGTTAGGGGGTGCCCAGGATTGTGGTGCACCAGCACACACCGGGCACCTCTGACGAGCTCGGATATGAACAGGAGGAGAAGAGGGATGGTGCACGGTGGTGGTTTCCTTAACCCCCGTCTGCTTCTTTATGTCGCTGTGATTGCTCTACTGGAAGGATGCTCAAGCACTCCAGAGCCGTTTTAGGAGGTGTTACAGCCTGAAAACTTTGCAGTCTTCTGCCATGGCTCATGTCTTTGGCTTTCTCTATCACAGCAGAAAGATTTGGTAGCCAGATGGGAATGGGAACTGATCTGCTGTGGATGGAGAAGCCACCAAATAGGAATGAAAGTGGCTTTCCCAGTTCTCTGTACCTGGGGGTGCTGTTGAGGAGAAGGTGTTTTCTTGGCTCTGTTATCACTGGAACAGACTTTAAATAAAATGTTGCCTCCTGTGCAGAGAGGTCGGAAGGGCTTTCGCCCATCTTGTTTAGGTGGCCATGTGAGCTGGCACGGGGCAGGTGCCCTCTGGAGTCTGGAGGTGCTTGGACATGGCTGGATTCCTCAACTGCTGACTTTCTCTTTGAATTTGAGATGTGGCTGAAGAGGGGTGGGTTATTACCTGGAGACCGCTTCCAGAAACCATACTGGGAGTACTTACACTTCCAGAGCGGGTACCTTCATGTCGAGGGAGTTCACACGGTTTTAAAATAAGCGAGAAGTGCTTTCCTGGTATTTGAACTTGCAGCAGCTTTTTAGGAGAAAAGAGTGGCAATCTCAGGAGATGACTACGTGGCAGGAGCCAAGCTACTCACCTGCCTTTTGTCACAACAGTAATTACCCTGAGAAAAAACTTCACCTGCTGATCAAAGAAACTCAGCCCGGGCATGTCGGCAGTTACCGTGCTAAAATTACACCAACAAAAAGCGCTGTCCTCTAATAGAACGGAGCCGAAAGTCCTGAGCCTGCAAAAATGCAGGCGGCTCCTTAACTTGACGGGTGTGAGTAATCCCATTGTCTCGGACAGGGCTGCTCATCTGCAGGAAGCCTTCCTGGGGTCAAGGCTCCAGCTCGCCGCCAGGCAGATCAAATGGCCTTGAAGGGTCCGGTTGACTCAAGTCAACATTTCGGAGAAGGGGTGAAGAGGAGCAGAGATGCTGAGCAAGCTAAAAGGCGACTCCAAGCCACGATTTGGGCATTAGGTTTTGTGTTTTCTTTTTTGGATACATGAAGCTGATTTTTTCCTGTATTTCTTGGGGTGAATCCTGGAAGGGTTGAGGTTGGAAGGGACCTCTGGAAGTCATAGCATCATCAAATGCTTTGAGTTGGAAGGGACGTTTAAAGGCCACCCAGCCCAACCCCCCTGCAGGGAGCAGGGACATCTTCAACCAGACCAGGTTGCTCACAGCCCCGTCCAACCTGGCCTGGAATGGTCCCAGGGATGGGGCATCTACCACCGCTCTGGGCAAGCAGCTCATCTGGTCCAACCCTCCTGCTCAAGCAGGAAAAATAGCCCAGATCAAAGCCAGTCCTGGCATAAAGAGTCTCCAAATTCTCTAGCGTTCGAGCAGGAATTGCAATCCCTAATTTTTCCTTTAGAGCATCAGAGTAGACATTGTGGCAGATGGTGGAAACCACTTGATATTAGGAATCCCTGGAATCGATTTGCTTTTTCCAGCTTTGCTTCGGGACGCCGAGCCTCCGGCTGCAAAGGGCACGCTGGTGGGTACAGCGTGTGCCGGGGGCGGGGAGGAAAAGTTCATGGTGAAGTTCAGGGGGTTTTGGTGCATACCACTGCTGTATGAAATTTTCATGGTGGTTTAGAGCCGCAATTCGAAAATGCTCTGCTAAGTGCCCCAAATGTCTTAAAGCAAATAACACGCTGGTGGAAATCAAAGCATAATTAACATTTGGCTTCAAGGCTGCCCTCTTCCTGCGTTAACCAGGGAGAGTTGGTTACTGCTGCTGCGGAGCTCATTAACATGGGATGCTCGGGCCTCCTTTAAAAGAAAATACTTTTTTTTTTTTAAGAAAAAAAAAAATACTTGGGGGAAAAAAAAGGTATTTTAGAAAAAAAAAAAAAAAAAAAAAAGGTGGTTTCTGGTTTTCAGCAAGTAAAGGGCCATGGCCTCAAAAATGAACATTTCCAGCATGGAGCTTTTAAAAGAATGACTGAAAAAGCCTTTTGTCTTTGATGGCTGATTGTTGTTTTTATTTCTTGTTAGACAAGTTAATGTAAATCGCATTGACAGGGCTACTCCAAACACACTGATTTGTTGACATTAAGCTTCTCAAAGATGGAGGGTTGTGTCAACACCTACAGCGAACTGTCAGGTTAACAAAGCAAGGATGTTTTCTTGGGGGAGGGGAGCGGAGTGGGGGGGAAAGGAGGGGGGTGTTTTGTTTTTATTTTAAGTTTCCTTTAATCCTCTGTTAGTCTTGTATCTTGATAACCTCCTTTGGAAGGTAATCAGGGCAGGTCAAGAGGTGATGCTGACCCGGGAAGGGGAAGCAATCTTTCAGCGATTGAACAAACTCTAACCTCTGCCGTCTTGAGCGGTTCAGCGTGAACTCTCTGCAAAGGGGGTTTGGGGTTGGGGTTGGGTTTTTTTTTTGTTTTTTTTTTTTCCTTTTGTGCTTATTTTTGCCAGATGGCAGGCACAGATTTCAGCTGGAGCCACGCGAACGCCGCGGCCGCTCTGCCTGCAACCTTTTTGCCTTATTCACCATATTGGCATCTCTTCCTGGTGGCCAATAAAGACGCCAGCCCTGGCAGCTCTTGCTTTAGTAGAGCGAGCTTTGGAAGTATTTATTTTCTTTTTAAAGAGAACGATTACCTATGATTTTTATTTGAAAAGCCACATCCCTCTGTAATATTTTAAAAGGCAAGGCACCATGCACGGAAGTAAAATGCCTTGAACTTTGCACCAACCACAGCCTTGACCATGTTGGGAAGGACCCAAGTGGAACATAACCGTCATGAAAACGTCGTATGAGCAGCAAAAATTCTTTAGATTTGCATGGGTCCTGTCTGTGCACAGATAACATCCCCCTGCCCTCGGAAGAGCTGAGCAAGTTTTGCTTGAGCTGATCCCCGCTGTCACTCGCTAGGGTTTGACGTCCATCACCTCCATCGTACAGGTGGGAGAGCTGAGGCACGTGGGTGTTGACTTGCAGAGCGTATTTAATAGCAATAAAACTGGTCTTGTACTTTGCTTTCCTCTTCATCCTCCTTAGAGCAGGTTCAAAGAGCCCATATTTTGCTTTTTTAATCCTCTGCCAACTGCCGAGCAGCTGGTGCCTCGGTTGGAGCGTTGATGGGTTGTAGGCACCGACGGGCGATGACCGATGTGTTCCTCTCTGCCTTTCTTGCTGTTGCTTTGCTCTCTTCTGCATTTGACTTTCAACTCCCTGTGTTGTCCTCTGTAGGGGGATGTAGATGTCCACTCTACAATGTCGGTGAGTACAAGGCTGTGTGTCGTGCGCGTTCAGTCTGCTCTGCTCGCACCTCAAATGTTAGAGGGTGAGTTGAACCAGAAAAGGTCCTTGGCCTCGGAAGGGAGGAAAGGAAAAGGCTGAGTAGAATTTGAAACGGATAGGATAAATAAGAGACCAGGGGAAAGGGTTTCCTTCCAGACAGGCCGCCCACAAGCGTGCTGTTGCAGTAGCATTGCTAAATTGTTGGGTTTAGAGCGCGTTGCATTGAACTGGCTCCTTTTATCCCCCAAGCATCCCTAAATGTGCGGGGAATTAGGGGAAATGCCTGTCATTAGGGAAAGCCATGGGATCTTCAACCTCTGCTTGAAAGAGAAAAGATCTTTGAAACCCCCCCCCCTCACCCCCTGTGTTTTGTTCAGACAAATCCCCCATGGGGATTTCAGCCTGATGTTCCTCCTGGTCTAAGTGCTCCGACCTGGGGCTTGGAACACTAAGCCTTCCCTCCAGCGAGAGTGGTAGAATAGTATTTTATCCAGAAAATAGCGTGGGTTCTTGACGTTTACTGTCTCCCTCTTTGGACTAGGGGAAGGAGTACAAAGAAAGCAAAGGAGACCTTTTGGACATGCCTTCTGGTTCAACGAACCCCTCTAATTATTGTCATCTCCGCTTGTTTCGTGTGCGGGAGAAAACCGGGCAGCGCTTCCCCAGATAGATGGCAAACAAAGTGCTCTCGAGGTACCTTGTTTCCTCGGTTCCCGTGTCTGCAAGCCAAGGCATGTGCGAGCAAAGCGCGCCTCGTGGGTTGTTTTTTTTTTGTTTTTTTTTTTTTGTCGGTGCAGCCCTGCTCGACGCGGTTGCGCGGTGTGAGACGCAGCCGTCGCCGAGGCGCAGCCTCTACCCCAGCTTCTGCTTTTCCACCTTTAACCCCTGCTCTTCATTTTAACGCCGAGCCGCCCGCCGTAGCGTTGATATTTCACGCGGCGGTTGGGCGCGTGTACCCCTTTTCCTGGAAACTGAGCGTAGCTAAGCCTTGAGTATTTGCAGGCTCTGGGCACCTGGGGGTTTCTTAAGTCAACATCGAGGTCTCAAATCAACGCCAGCTTCTGGAAAGAAAGAGCCTTGTTAAAGCAATTTGAGGCCAGCTTCCATCAAAGCTGCGGCTGGGTCGCTGGCAGGGCTGCGGGAGCTGCCCGCGCCGGCAGGGAGCAGGCAGGGATGGCTTTGGGCATCCCCCCGGGGCGGCCGTGGCTTTCCAGGAGCGGTGTTGAATGTCCACCATCCGCCTGACGTGGTGTCCTGAGGGCGGACCCGAAGAGAGACAGATGCAAAAAGTGGTATTGCCGCTGGCTTTTCAAGACTTTCAACAATTTCGAAGCCAGATGTATTTATTTCTTTAATTGAATCCAGTGCCTAGACAGCTATGGAGTCAGCTTCCTATGGAGAGGGGTGCATTAGTTTCATTAAGGTAAATCAATGAAAAATAATACCTGGAGGTCCCCTGGAAAGGGTCAGGGATGGAGTAATCCCTTTATATGGTGGGACTTTGCTAGCCTGCTCTTAGACGGTTTTGTTTTTAACTGCAACGGATTCTAATTTTCCTTTTAACCCCTCTAATTTTCTGTTCTCTAGGTAGTTTGTATTAACCGGTGGGAAATAAATCACTAATCTGTCTGTCTAAAAGAGATTGAAAAATAAAAATCCGACTGCACAAAATACCAGGACAAAGGAGAAATTGTCACAGAGTTTGAAATGTCCGGTGGGAAGTAGTTGTGGCTAATCCTGGAAGGTTCTTGGTGTTGCGGATACAGACGCCCATGAAAACAAAAGCGACTTCCCTGGGCTGCAGGCATGGCCAGGGCACGAGTGGCGCCCCCAGTCCTCCCCATCTGCTCCTCGGGTGGCTTCTTCTGCTCTCCAGAGATGATCCGAGTCTCTTGGGGGGGGTTGCTTGGGCCAGCTTGCCCTAAGGTTGGCCAAAATGCCCTTAAACCGAGGGTGCCTGGGTTGGGGTCGACTGGAGCGGCGCTTGCACGGCCGTGCGGTCCCGGGCTGCCCGCCTTGCTGCCCTCTGGTGCCCATGCATTACTTCCCTGGTCTTCTCAAGTCTCTCCAAAATCCCAAATACTTAGCAAAATGAAGGGGTGGAAACAAGAACTAATGGTTGCTTTAAAAGCGAGGAGCAAAGCGTTCAGCTAGAGTGGATTTAGCTTTGTTGGCTGGGGAGAAGGCTGACCTCTGATTAACCCAGGAGCGCTAGTTAACTCGAATCCTGGTAAGCCAAGTTATCTTGTAATTACATGGTTTCTTGTCTGCTTTCAGCACTTTGAAAATTAATTGAAGATAAAATGCCTAGTCCCATAAATCCTTTAAACCAGGGTGTGCACGCTTCCCTAGGTATTGCTTCCTTTTGTGTAGTCACCTCGGCATGTTTGGCTTTGATTTTTATTTTACAAACTTAGATTTATAAAGCTGGTTTGTGCTTACTTTTGCATGCACGTACGTACACAAAGAATCAGATGTGCGGGAGGGGGAATTTGGCAGCCGAAAATCCATCCTCAGCGTAAGGAATCCAACCATGCCTGCTGCTTCCTGCACCAGAGCCCCAGACTGCACCTTCCAAATACCCCAACAGGAGATAAAGTCTGGGCTTGGGGTTGGGTTTTTTTTCCCCCTTTAGCGAATTTAAGCGATGCAATAGACTTTGCAATTATCTGCTTTCCTCTTCTTTCATCCTCTGGCAACCTGAAATCTTGTAAGGCTTCTCTGAAGTTGTGAATATGCAAAGGAACACCGATGAACACCACATCTGCTTCCAAACCCCCCCCAGCTATCTTGCTTAACCTACCCACGAGAGGAGACCCACCTGCCCTAGAGGAACCCAACCTGCAAGTGCAATGTCCCTTGGGGTCCCCGTGCAGCGATCGCTTGAATTGAGGTTGCACGGAGAAGCACTGGGGGCTGACGCCCATCACTGGGAGCCGAGGGCCTCCTGAGCACGCTTGAGTTGGTGTGGTTGAAGTGGCTGCAGTTAAGGACACGTCGTTTCGTGACGGGCTTAGGGGTGCCTTTAGACAGAGAGATGTTCTCCCTGGGTCTTGTAGCCTAGGTTGGATGTAAGAGCAAGAAAGAGAAGCAAAGCATTGAGAAGTGCAGGTCCTTATGGATTTCTTATGGTCGCTGTGGTCTTCATTGTGTTTCATGAATGGCAATAAATAACGAGAGCCTGATGGGTTCGTTAAAAACCAAGGTAACAGTAATGTCTACAGCTTTCAGCATCCATCTTTTTCTTCTCTCTGGTTTTCAAACGCACCATCGAAATGTTGAAAATGGGATTTAACATCTGATTTACTTCTTGGAAATACAAGCCTAGCTGAAGTTTCATGCGCAGCTTGCGTTGGTCACTCGGCGATCTGCTCTGCTTGGGAAAAAAAAAACAAAAAAAAATCTTCTGAACTGGGTCTGGATGGCTCATGGAGTGGAGGTGGAGGGGGTGGGTTTGGGGGTTCTGTGTTTGGTTTGAGCTCATCCTTTTTTTTGGTCTGTTCAACATCTGGCCCTTTGGCCGCGTATCAGTTGCGTCTCCAACTGGTGGCCCTACGTCACGGCAGCGTGCCGGCTCTTCCTTCGGCACCTCGGCGAGCAGGAGTTGGCATAAACGGGGAATCTGGAGCACCCATGTGTGTGTGAAGGGTGAGGAACCCTTTGTGTCAGTCTGCCGGCGGGCTCCGCCGCGAGGAGGAGTGCTGTGCTCCGAGCCTCCAGATCTTTCCCCTTTCATTTATAACATCAAATTATAATTGTAAAAATACACAGGAAAGATGAAGCGATTCACTTCACGCTCTTTAAGTCTTCCTACTGCCATCGTTGGCAGATGCTTTGCCCTGATAAATCGGCAGAAAAAAGCGTGGTTCTAGCTCTTTGTATGTGAGGGGAAAAATAAATAAAAAAAAAAGAAATCTGTATTTAATCAACTTTTTGTTTCCAAAATGGCAGCTGCTTTGTATTTAATGGAATATCGGGCTCTTCCCAATGGAAAGAATGTTATTCCCAAAGCGAATACAAAAGAAAATAAAAGCCACAAAAGAAGAGGATGAAATATGTCATTTTTTTTTTTATTTTTTTTTTTTTCTTCTCATTCGTTCCAGTTTTGGAGCCGCGTGCTCCAATCACGGTCGGGCCACGGCTCTGGTTTGCGTCAAGGAACTCGGAAAGTCTCAGCCTGTGGACACGGGGACCAGGAGAGAGCCTCGCTCCATCTTAGGAGGCACAACTAGGACCAAGAAAAATTAGGGCTGCTTCATGCTTCTGGTGTGCATGTAGAGGCTCGTTAAATGCAGGCTATTTGTGGGTTTAATTCCTTTGCGGGCTGAGGTGCCTCCCCTGTGGGACCTCCTCTTTTTGTCCTCGGCGCCTCTTGTTGCAGGGTCTCGGTGTCTTTTCCAGCGGTGAATGATCTTTGTGGAGACCCAAGTGCTGAGCATGGGAGGAGGAGAAAATTGAGGAGCACCAAGCCCACGCCTTGTCCAAGCCCAGCCAGCAGGTCCACGGGTCCCCAACCTCTCCCTCAGGTTCCAGTGAACCTACAGCACTTCCTTGGTCTACTGCCCATGTGTGCTTGCAGTGTTTGCTCTGAAACACATTTAAACGTTAGAAAATTAATATTTAATGCTGGGGAGAAGCTGCCAGACTGCCACCATGGCAAGTCAAAACCCCCAGGTTTGTGCAGTTTGGTCAACGGTGCAATTCGGTTTGGGGTTCCTTCCTGCTGCTGGGCCAGGGACGTTGAGCCACGTCATGGAGATACCCTCTGGGGGGAAGGAGAAGTGCTTTTTGCTGCTCTGCCCATGTATTTTGGGTTTTGCGTGGGTTTTGGTCCCGTGATGCCGTCGCTCAGCGCGAGAAGGCGGTGCAGGCGTTGGCGGCGCAGCTCCCAACGGCGCGGGGTATTCAGAGGGGAGGCAGATGGGACTTCTTTTATCTCCTGTTGTTTAAAAAAGAGGCTCAGGTAAAGAAAAGGGAAGGCAGCAGCTTTGGAACGGGATTTTGATGCCACGGGCTGAACCTCCAGCCTGGTGGGAGAGTTTGGGATGAGATGGTTACGTGATTGATGAGAGTGCCTGCAGTTAAATCAAGTGGCTAACGAGGGCAGAGCACGTAATTCCTAGCGTTTCTCCAAGCCTGATGCTGTCGTACTCCTAACCCGGGCTGGCGGGAGAGCTTCCCCACCCGTGGCCGGCGTGAAGGTCCTTGCACAGATCTCTGGAGCATCTCAGGATTGCAGAGAGCAGCTGGATGCTCCGCCGCAGGCACTGCTCATTTTGGGGCGCGCCAGGCTCCGCGCACGACTGTTCCCATGCTCTAGACTTCGAAATAAGCGGTTAATTAAAAATATCCTGCCATGCATTTGGATCGTGTGCACGGAAAAAAAAAAAAAGACGCAGATCTTGGAATCCTCTATTTCCTTGGGGTTTTTTGGTTTTTTTTTTTTTGCATATGTGCGTATGCAAAAAAAAAAAAAACCCAACCAAAAAAACCCCAAACCCAGCAGCTTCCCAGCTTTGCTGCAAACGACTGAGCTTCTGCAAAAGACCTCTGCCTGGTTGCGTGTTTGTGTGTGCCCCCGTAACGCTTCAAAGAACCTGCCCCGTAACAGCTGCCTCCCGAGGGGCTTCCCTTCTCCCCCCCCTGCCCTTCCTTCTGTTTATTTATTTTCCTATTGGAAAAAAAAAAAAAAGAGGAAAAAAAAATAATAGGAAAAAAAAAAATAATAGATGTCTCTTGTTGACTCTGACAGCACGGTCAAAGCGAGGGGAAAATGTTGTGTTCCTGTGGCTGCTCTTAGCCTGGATCCTCTTATATCCTGGATCCCACGATTAGAGGTGCTTGCAAAATCCTGGAGCTGTGCCTTTGCCGTTGGGGGTGTTCGGGGATGCGGTGCGTAGCGCCAAGCCCCCTTGATGCCTGCGTAGGAAAAACCTTGCCATGGAGCTGGTTACTCCCCAGATTAAATGGCAGTTGCTTAAAGACCCAAAAAAAGCCAAACTGAGTAAAATAATATTATAAAAAAAAAAAAAAAAAGCCCAGCGCTTTCAGATCTGCCTGCGGGAGCTGGTCGTGACCGTCACCCCCCCATGGGATTTCTGCTGTGCTGCCCCCCCCCCATCTGAGAGCCTGAAGTCTCCCACCAGCTTCAGCCAAAATAGCCTCCAGCTGTTGACCTTGGGCATCTTCGCCACAGCCAAACTGTTACGGTTTTTCCTCTTTTATCGGAATGTGAGGGGTTTTGTATCGGGCTGCAGTGGTTGGCGTAACTGGCTGGTTTATTTTTGTGTGGTGAGGATAATTGCTATATTTGCTTTTTTCCCCCCCTCCCTTTTCTTTTTTATTTGTCTGGTTGCCTCTAAGCTTCTGTTGGGAGTTCAGCTTTGCCATGTGTTTGTCTTGCTGCCCTATCTGTGACAGCTTGTTTTTCCTTTAATGCTCAAAATAGAATATAAGTGGTAAATGTTTACTGCTGCAAATGACACCCCGTCGATTTTTTTAAATACCTCTGGAAGACAGCCACTTACACATGAGCTCGGGCTCAGCTTTCGCATGAGTCTGAAAGCAACCCCGCTCCAGTCAGAGGACGGTGGCCTTCCAAGTTGCTTGGAGCAACTGCTCTTTTTGCTCTTCAGATGCCGTCAGCTTTTCCAGGTGAGTGGAGCCTTTGCACGAGACAAATCTCACTCGAAACTGCGTTAATTGGCGCTGCTTTAAGGTGTCGCTCCTTATAGATTTACTATGGTGAACCTGGGATGTTTCAGTGGTGGAAGGCTGTCTCTTGAACCAAGCTATCACGTGATAGGGTTGGTCAAAGTCATCGGAAGACCGAAATCCCAGTTTCACTCAGAAAAGGCGATGACAGTCCCTTGGTAGTGATAATCTGTTTAAACCTGGTGATTTGCTAATGGCAACGAAGCTTCTCCCATAGGTGGCTACACCTTGCCGTGCTCCCAGCCCATGTAATTGGGTGTAGAGGGAAGGGGAGCAATGCTTGCAGCTCCTCCTGCAGAGAGCACAGAGCATCAGGTCCTCCTAAACCAGGCACTGTTGTTCATCGGGTCACTCCTGGCATGGCAGATCCTGGGGGGAAAGAGGCCCTTCTCATTCCTGGTAAACCAGGGCACAGATGCCTGTTCCGTTCACGGCGAGTAGCAGGATGGATTTTGTAGCTGTTGGAAAGGGAGGCTGTTGACGTGAAGGTGATGCCATTGACCATTCCAGTAGGTCCCAGCTGTGCATTGAATCCCAAATGCCTTTCTCAAAGAAACGTGTGTGCAGGCATTGTCTTGCGTAAGTTAGGGCATCAGGAAACTTTGTAACTGCCAAATAATATGAAGACCCGACGGGGGTCCAAGACTGGGGAGCATCCCATGGGTCCAAGGCTGAGGAGCATTCAAAGGAGTCCAAGGCTGGGGAACATCCCTTTCCCCAGCAGGCATTGCTCTGTGCTCAGGAACCCTGGCCCACAACCATTGCTCCTCACCAACCTTCTCTTGCTGGCTGGAAGGCTTCTTCTTCTTTTCCTTGGCCAATTTCAAAACCGCGTGAACATCAGCTTGTAGCTTGGTGCCAGTTGCCTATTTCCTATGTCCTGTCCCAGCTGGCCCTACTAAAAAGCTTGTCCCCCCCTTTCCTCTGGGCCCCCTTGAAGCCCTGACCGGCCGCACTCAGCTCTGCCCGCAGCCTCCTCTTCTCCAGGCTGAACACCCCCAGCTCTCCCAGCCTGGCCCTATAGCAGAGGGGCCTCAGCCCTCGGATCATTTTAGTAGCCCTCCTCTGGCCCTGCTCCAACAGGTCCATATCCTCCTTGTGCTGAGGGCTCCAGAGCTGGACGCAAATCTTTGGAGACCACCCTGCTCCAGGTGAGCATTGCTGTGCCAGCTTGTGGGCTTGGCCAACGCAGAGGGGGATGCCTCTTCTTGACCATCTGTTTTGCTTGAGGCTCTCACACGTTGCTCCTGGACCTCTTCATCCTGGATACACTCACTTCTATTTGCAAGATGGTGGGTGCAGATCCACAGCTTTTTTTAAAAAAAAAATCATGAAAAAACCAACCAACCAAAAGACCCTACCCCAAACCCAACAAAAAACCCAACCAAGAACCCTCACAAAACCCCACTTTGTCAAAATTGAAAGTGGATTTCTAGGCAATTAGTAGGACGTTTGGTTTTTAAGTAAACCTCTTAGAAAGAGCAGAGTACTCATTGCACATTTATTTCCGCTGTTTGGGAAGTGTGAATGTATCTGGGTAATGGTTTGGGGATTTTTTGCCATCTTCAGGGACTGAAGAACAATTGGTTTTTCTTTAAAAAAAAGCCATTAAAAATGCATCAGGGTGGTGTTAAGAACCTGGCAAATCAGGATGGCAGGGGCAAGCCAATAAATTTTCCTCTTAAGAGTTGGCAGAGCTGATTTACTGATTTTGCCCATGATTTAGTGAGATCTGGGGCTCTGGTGCTGCCGGCAGCAAGGACAGTCCAGAAGCATCTGGGGCAGGAGGAGATCACATCTGAGGGTCTGCAGGGTCTGAGGTCTTCATCCATACCTGCACAGGACTTACCCACTGGGATTATTCTTGGCTTTACGCCGCTGAACAACCGCTCGTTATTATAGCATCACGTCTCCATCTTCTGCAAAAGAGTCCACCCCTATTGCACTATGAATTGGAAAAGTCAGCAAATCCAGTGTTGAAATTATTGGGACAACTGGTGGTCTTTCCAGAAAAGTGGACATTTAATATTGAGGAACTCCAGTTCCACTGGAGTTCCTCAATATTAAATGTCCACTTTTCTGTTGTATGAAGTCCATGGATTTGCATGTCTAAATACACTTAATCTCATCGATCCCAATGCTTGTTGCAGATTAAAAAGAAATTCTGTTGGTAGCAAAAAAATAAAAATAAAAAAAACCCGGACACTCTGAGACCATTTGAAACCTTCCAGGCTTTGTTTTTCATGGAAATGCTGCATTAATCCTTTGGCGAGTTGGGGGAAGCGTTCTCGGTGCTACAACAGGATTTTTGTTTGCATTCAGTGACCACATTGCGTCTAATTTTGCCCGAGCGAATGGCAGGAGGCACCGGCGGCTTCCTCCTCGATGAAGCCAGAGGTGCTCCTGCGGGGTGGTGGGATGGGGCCCCTGGGACAACCTGCTTGGGGGTCTCTTCTGGGACCTTCTGGGCGGTGGCCGTTGCCAGCTCGTGCCACCACCGCGGCTCTGGCAGCGGGAGGTGTGTGCCGAGGAGCCCCCTCTCCCCCCCGCAGCATATTCCTGATTGCACGTTTAAGATTAATGGGTATTTATTTTAACAACCATTCCGTTTCAGTAGCTTTTAATGAGTCCTTTGATAGCAAGTTCCTTAATTAACAAGGCAGCCTTTCAGCATTTCCTTTCCCTAATTGTTAACATATTTGCTGTTTTCAAACAAATGCGCTACCGTGAGCAGTGCCGGCTCCGCAGCCCCCGTGCTGACCTTCCCCACGGGGGCCGCCCGTTCTCCTGGGAGCCTGGAGGCTTCAATCTGCTGCCCAAGGGTGAAATTCAGATGAAAAAAGAAGATTTCATGGCTGATCTCCAGAAGTGTGATTGACTTGGTGGGGTCCGTGGGGAGTAGCCTGTGGAGATATGCTCCAGTAGGTGCCCCTTGGTTGTGTCTTTGGAAGAGCATCAGAGTTTTGGCTCTGCCTTTTCACTGGTTGGCATGGCCAACCTCTCTAGATGTCCTCTCCATGCGCCCAGAGGAAGCCTTGGTGGGACAGGGGGAGGAGCATCACCTTGAGAGGTGTTGTGGAGACGCCAACCACAAACCTCAACTGCAAAGAGGTTGCATCAAAGGCCAGAAGGGCTTCATTACCAGCAATATGGTTACAAACTGATTTGAGCCTCAAAACAAACCCCCATGGGCTGATGATGCTCACAACTGAACGTTGGACCAAGCTGGAGCTTGGTGGGGTGGCTGGGCAGGCTCTTGGATGTCTTGGCCGTTGAGCTCTGTCAAGTTTCACCTCTGGTTCTCCCTGGTGCCAATCCAGTTTATTTTTAATGAGGTCTGCAAAGGTCTGGAATAAGCAAGTGATGCTATAGAGGTGTTCCTGGAATTGCTTCGTGGGATTTTCAGCTCTTCAGCTTTCTGTCAAGTTGGTAAATGAGCTACGGGTGACTTTGAGGTGTTTGTTTTCCTCTTTCTCTGCAGACAGCTCAGGTCATGGTTGCATTCCGCCTCCTTTGCCTTCCTCTCCAAATCTCATCCTGCATTTTAGATAAATTCCTCCTCCATAAAGCATTTCTGAGCTACAGGCAGGGACTGAGCTGGTTTGGAGCCGGGCAGCGGGATCAGGATGCAACCCTGCAATTTCTCGGGGCGCTGGCACGGGGAGAGCCTTTGGGAGTGCCACGGGTTCCACCACACCTTCGCAAAAACTCATCCGGGTCTTTAGCACAAGGTCTGAGCCGTCCCGGGTGAGCACGGCGGCTCCTCTGAACC
>JADKXX010009765.1:0-10224 GCA_017310255.1 Butorides virescens | reverse complement strand
ACATTCAACACAATGATTTAAACTCCTGTGGCATCTCCAAGCCCTCTAATAGTAAATATAAGGGGAGATAGATGAGTGCTTAATAGGTGGAAAAAAATACCTGTATGTACGTTTGTCTTTCATCCAGTAATTTTGGATCTAAAAGGTCTGGAATTTGTATGTTAAATCTAAGATTAAAGCCTGAGTCTTTCTTAAAGCAGAATGGGCTTTAGGTGTTTAAACCTTAAGCTAATGGAAATAAAAGGTCAGGTTCTTAGCTGGCATGAGAAGATTCAGCCCCGGGGTTTTCAATGACACAGTGCACATCTGCACCTGACAAACGTTTTGGGCCTAGCCAAATCCCACGTGAAAAAGGAAGAAGGAGGAAAGGCTGAGCCAGAAGCTTCTCCTGGGCTTGTTGATTGGATCCCCTTTGCCACCTCTGCAACGAGCTGCAGCAGAAAATGCTCGCAAAGAATGTCCTGAAGTAGCACTTAGGCGCTGCTTAGGCGGCGGAGACTCAGCAGAGTTGTTGTGCTGTCAAGCCCTGATGATTAAATTACTTTTTCCATCCCGTCTTCTCGTGTTCGGCTTATTAACTTGACGTTTCATCTCAATTATTTGCTCTTCTTCACGCCCTCCTGGTGTCGCTTGTCATTCACTCTTTATTCGGGCAAGTCTGGCTGGCCGGAGGAATGCGTGCACCGGGGCAGGCGTGTTTGCTGTGGTTGTTGTGGGCATGGGTAACCCTTTAGGTACCTCCACGTGTGCTGAGCTGACCCTTGCTTGGCCTGCAAGAAGGTTGTTCCTCTTGAATTTTTGTCACATAGAATCACAGAATGGCAAGGGTTGGAAGGCACCTCCGGAGATCATCCAGTCCAACCCCCCTGCTAAAGCAGGGTCACCTAGAGCTTCATCCAGTTGGGGGTTGAAGATCTCCAGAGAAGGAGACTCCACAGGCCCCCCGGGCAGCCTGGGCCAGGGCTCCATCACCCTCACAGTCAACAAGTTCTTCCTCCCGTTCACCTGGAACCTCTTCTGCTTCAGTTTGTGCCCATGGCCCCTTGTCCTGGCGCTGGGCACCACTGAGAAGAGTCTGGCTCCATCCTGGTGACCCCCACCCTTGAGATATTTGTAGGTGTTGATGAGATCCCCTCTCAGCCTTTTCTTCTTCAGGCTGAACAAGCCCAGCTCCCTCAGCCTTTCCTCCTAGGGGAGATGCTCCAGTCCCTTTATCATCCTTGTTGCTCTCAACGGGGCAGAAAACCCTCCTGGGGGTTTTCCTTTGGCTTCACCTGGGGTTGAGCATCTCCAAGGCTTCTCTAAAGGTTGCAATCTTCTATGCAAACTCCTGCTGATGTGCACACATGAACTACTCGTTGGGATTTTCTCCTCTTCCAAGAAGGGCAAGGAGCCCTGTCCCCCATGCCCAGCATGGGTGGGTGTCCCAGGGCATGGCTTCAGAGCTTTGCTTTCTCATCCTCTACTTCTTTCTGGGTCTTCTGCTCAGTAGTGTGAAGCTACTCGGTCTTAGCAAAAACTCAAGTGTCTGCTGGAAGTAACGAAGAAAAATCACAGTCGGGTAGCGGCGTGCTTCCCACCACTGTCGGGGATGAGGAAATGGCACGAGCGGTGTTTGAAATAACCAAATGTGTCAGAGGGGCACAAGTCAATGATGAAAAGCAAAAAAAAAAGCCAAACCAGGGCTCCACTAAACTTTATGGTTGCCGTGCTTCATCTTAATTTTAGTGAAGGTGTTTGGAGGTGAGTAATGAACACCCCTGGAGCCTGGGAACGGCAGCGAGCAGCGGAGGTGAAGCACCCTGCCCCATAATGCAATGGTCTGCTCTTTTTTTGTTTTGTTTTTTTTTTTTTAGATAAAAAAATATTTTTTTTTCCCTCCTGCTGAAAACGAATATGGCCTGAAGATCCGAAACAACTTTGCAAAGCTGCTAAGAACACTTCCCAGAACACGCGTCAAACAGTTGCTCATCTCTCCGGGCTGCAGTAGCGCAACTGGTGATACTTCGCTCGAAACGCCGCGTGAACACCTCGCTCTTAATCCCAGTTTAAATACCATTTGTGAAGTGCTTTTAAAATTCCGTGAGACCTCCTAAGCCGCTCCTTGTTTTCAAGAAAGCGCGTCGAAATCTTTTGTGTGCGTTTGAAAACATAATCTCCTCCTGAAGCTGTTTGCATGGTAGCACCATTAATCCAGAAATATTGTCGGGGGGTCACGTAGGTGGACACCAGGATGGTTCTGCGCGGTGCTGGCCAGCGGGTTTGTGCGAGTCCGTGCTCTTGTGCCAAAGAATTTCCCCATTTTTATGGGTTGAATACACATTGCAGACCTGGGCAGATCTTATCCACCAAATGTTATCTACCCGAGTCTTTCCTGCCATGAATTTTGGCTGGCACACAGCAAGGCTTGAGGAATGGGGGGAAATCTTTTCAGCGTTGGGAAATGAGGGAGAAGTTTCGATAGGTTGGAAAAAAAAGTGCTCCCATGTGTTCAGGGCCCCTAAATGATGCTTGGGTTTAGTTCACTGAGAGCGTGGCACCTGTAACCTCTGAGACTTGCTGCTGTGATGCAGAATAAATTCAGCAAGAATAAAAGAAACCTCAGCTTTGTAGGCGCTGTGTGCATGAGGTGGCCCGAGTTTGTGCTTATTATTAACAGTTGGACTTGATGATCTTAAAGGTCTTTTCCGACCTAGACGATTCTATGATTCTATGATTATGGGTGCTTAGGTTTTCCTTTTATGCTTCTGGTTTGTCAGCTTGGATTTTCTGAAGCACTTGGCTAAACGCGGAGTGTGCTCCCTGCTTGCTCCCAAGCCTGGTCCTTGGGAGGACCGGGCTCCTCTGAGGCAGAGCATCTGTGGTGTTCTGGGGAAGGTCTTCCCTTCCTCGTGGCATCTCGAGAGGATCAAGAACCTGTAGGTCTTTCTGGAGGATCTCAGTTCTTCACATCCATGCTCATCAGCTTCCTTCTCTTCTGACAGTGGCTCTCCTGGTGTCTGATGCTCTAGCTGGGTCAGGGCGTGGGTACTCAAGCTAGATGACCTGCTTGTGGCCTTTCCCAGGAGATGGAGCTTTCTGAGCACTCATCTCCCTTTTTCCCGTTCCACAGCCCAGCCCTACCCCCACCATCATCCCTTTCCTTAACGCCACTCTTCTTTGAACATTGTAAGTCCTCGGAGGCATCCTAGGCCCCCTACCTGACAGCTCAATTCTGTCGATGCAGGGGCTTCACCCAATAATTTGAAAATTCACCAGTTCAAAAATGTAAGCGTGCTAATTAAATAATCTGTTGTGATTATTCTTCTCCTGCCTTGCAATTGTTTTTCGATCGGGAAATGGAAGGCTTATCTAGGGTAGCTCCTCTTGCTACGACCTGTTCACGCAATTTATAACTTGAGATCTCAGTCGTTCCTCAAAAGTGGAACATAACCGTGGTGGCTCGGGGAAAATGTGTTAGAAATAAATATTTACCGACAGTGTTCTCAATTTCGTTAACAGCTGAAACTCATAACGGGTCATGCTTTCGTTATAGAGATGAACATTTCAAGGGATTTAAGTAGTTTGTCTCTGCACGGCAGCCTCGGCTGCGGCCTCCTCCCTGTAGACCCCCTGTTTAATCGCCACGAATTAGGGATGCCTCGGGAGGAGGCAAGTGTTGATAACCACCTTCCTCGTGGCGTCTGGGTGCCCGAGCTCATTCCCCACCACCCAGGCCTGGGGAGCAATCCTATCCGTGTAAAAACAACTGACTTCTTCAGTCACCTCCTCGCCTTGATATTCCCTTCTCCTCAGTCCCCTTTGGCTTCTGGAAGGTGCTGCACAGTGGTGGGAGCGGGCTGAAGAGCATCAACGTGCTGGAGACACCATTGTCACAACGGCGTGGCCCTGGCTTTCTGCTCCCTGGTAGCCAAGGCTAAACCTTGAACTATGAGCCTCTGCTGTTGGGAAGGGATTTTGAAATTCCTGTCTTGGAACATACATAGACTGGTTGAGTTGTAGGCTGGAGTTTGGAATTGTCATTGGCACAATCTTGACCTAACAAGGTTACTTCAGTCAATCTTATGCAAAATGTTGAATAAAATAGGGTATGTTGTCTTGCCCACACTAGGATGCGATGATGAGAGTTGCGTTGAGTTGCCAACATCCCAAGGTTTTCCTGGATTTGAGCTGCTCCCAGGCTCTCTGCACCTGACAACGTCCAACCCTGCTAGTAGCAATGGGGAATCTTAAAAGGCGATTCCCTTGGAAGACGGTGCTTGTGAGATCGAGCGCTACGTGAAGGTTCCGTAGCATGTGGGAGATGTCAAAGAGGGTGGAGGACTGGCTAGTCCTGGTCTAAGGAAGTTCCTCTTTCGTTTTGTGCTCGGCGGCCATAATAAGCCTCCCTTTTCTCTTGCAGGGGAAGGTGGCGCAGACGGCTTGCATGTCGGCGTGCAAGCACCTCTCCACCTCGCTGATGCAGCTGCTGCTGGAGGCCGAAGTGCGGCAGCTGACGCTGGGCGCCTTGCAGCAGTTCAACCTGGACGTGGAGGAGTGCGAACGTAAGACGCAAAATCCTCTCGTTTTCCATGTCGCGCTTTGCCCGTCTGTACGTCGGGGCCCAAGCCAGGGCTTTTAGTGATGCCCCAAGTATTGGGGGTATCTCCATGTGCCTGGAGACCTCTCCAGGATGACACTTGGCGATATCTTCAGGACAGAAGCAGTTCTAAGAGATCAAAGCTTTACTCTCCCTTTTTCTCTTTAATGCCGCCTTGATGCTTCCCAGAGCATCCCCGCTTTTTGAGATGGAGTAATTTAAAAACAGGAGGGATTTGAGTGGGTAAAACACGAGGAGGGCTAACAAAAATCAGTTTACTTAGGAGTGGTTTTGAAACCAATAACCAGCTTATGTTCTTAAGAAGTTCAGCTCCTCTCCTGGCCTCAGCTGTTTGTCTTCTCTGTTCGCTGCAGGGAATTTTTTTCTTGGAATGAACCTTTTTTGCAAAGTTGCTGTTATGGAAAAGAGAGGCCTTGGGGCAAAATCACCCCCTCTGTGCAGAGGTGTGCGTGGAGCACCGCGGTGCCAGCACCACGGCTTTGCTCTCAATCCTGCTCGTTTCGGTTCGTCTGGCTCACACCGCAATGGGCTCTGAAGTTTTCCCTCAAGTTGCTTGTTACCCCGCTCAGCAGAAGGATTAAAAAAATACAGCACGAGGCTGGCAAAATGCTTTTTTTCTTCCTATTTTTGTAATTAAGCTCACACTTCTGCACGGGAATCTCTCTCGTTACGAGGGGGGTGGATTTATTATTGGGATGAATTAGGGACCGTGGCATGGAAAACGCTTGATAGGATTGATAAAGGGTTTGGGAAATGTTTGATAAAGTCATTTGGGGCAGGTTTTTCCCCAAATACCCACCACCGCGTTGGCTTTCTCAGTTGATGGGGAGATGGGGACGTACCTTGTTTAGAACACGATAACCCTGTTTGCTGCAGAGTCTTCCGAAATGCTCCTTGGCTCAACGTGGCTCCCATTAAACCCCAGAGCAAAACAGTCCTGGCCTGAGTGCAAATGGTATCGGAGCCTAAATAGCGGTGGATTTGCTTTTGCTACCTTGGATAACTCAATGAAATCAGTTGAGTTGGTTTTGTCATTGCCCAATGCTTAACGCTATTGGAAGATGCTCCTTTGCCCTTCATAAAACATTTTGCTGGTCCTGTTGTAGTTCAGCTGCACCTATCAGTTGTGAGATCAAATTGGTTTCTGAGCAAGATCGCCTGGTGAGCTTTTAGGTGTTGGCAGGGAGTATATTTTAATTTTTTTCACGTCCTTTGAGTAATTTCCAGCACTCAGCTAAGAAGCCTGGGAGAAGGATCCCTGTTTAATCCCAGAATCCCAGCATGGCAGGGGTTGGCAGGGACCTCTGGAGCTCCCCCAGTGCCACCCCCCTGCCCAAGCAGGCTCACCCAGAGCAGGGGGCACAGGACAGCGGCCAGGCGGGGGTTGAAGATCTCCAGAGAAGGAGACTCCACAGCCCCCCTGGGCAGCCTGGGCCAGGGCTCGGGCACCCTCACACTCAACAAGTTCTTCCTCCCGTTCAGCTGGAACCTCTTCTGCTTCAGTTTGTGCCCATGGCCCCTTGTCCTGGCGCTGGACACCACTGAGAAGAGTCTGGCTCCGTCCTGCTGACCCCCACCCTTGAGATATTTGTAGGTGTTGATGAGATCCCCTCTCAGCCTTCTCTTCTCCAGGCTGAACAAGCCCAGCTCCCTCAGCCTTTCCTCCTAGGGGAGATGCTCCAGTCCCTTTATAATGAATCATCTCCAAAATCTGCAACCGTACCACACGCCGTAAGGCAAGCCGTGCCTTATTTTTCTTTCAGAAGCGCCTTCAGCCCTAAATTCTTGCTGCCTAATTTGTGTCCCATCAGCGTGTCGGGGCTGCACCAGTAGCAGCCGCGTTCCCAGTCGGTGTCCGCAGAGGGACAGGCGACGTGGCTGAGGATAATGGGAAGCATTTGGCATTAGTAAGAGTTTCCTATTTTTTCTTTTGGCTGCAAACAGCCTCGTAACCCACGTCGGTACCGTGGGTCACTAAGCAACGTCTCTTCCCTAAAAGCCCCCGATGCTAAGTGAAACAGATGACATTTAGTATCGGGTTTAAAAGCACAATTCCTTAAATTCCCATCGTTTTGCGAGACAAACCCAGGAGCACTCAGACATTCAAGAGCAGGTGACGCCAACCTGAGCGGCGGGGCAGGCGACCCGCTCCCCCCAGCCCCGGCCCGAGGTGCCGTCGTGGGCAGGGGAATGGAGACGGATGCTGGTGCTGGAACCTTCCCATCCATCACTGTCAGCCCCTAGAATGGTAAACCCAGATAAAGTCTTTTTCTTCCTTTTCGGCAACAAAAATGCGGTCCCTCGTTGCTGCGGGTTTCTCTGGTGGCTTTGCTGACACCAGGGATAATTTTAGCTCTGTTTTTGAGAAGCAGCGCGTCAAGATTTTAATTTTCAGAAAAGCCAACCCCGAGAATGAACTGGTATATTCAGAAAATAGGTTTCACTTTGCGTTTGTTTGGGGGTTTTGTATTTTTTATCTTTCACCTGGAAGCGCAGGTGCGAATCTCAGCGTCCTCATTTTTCCAGTTGCGTGATCGACTTCATGTCTTCTGCCTCCAGCCCTCTTCCTCTCCCCTGGCCCCCAAGTCTTACCTAGTTTAGCAGCTTTATCTTGTCCTTATCATGTTAAAATAGGATTTGATGGCTGTTTGGAGCGCTTCCAGTGAGTGCTGTGATGTAGGAACAGGGCTTCAGAGTTTCAGTCCCGGGGTTTATTAGGCTTTTCCTTAAGAGAGTGGTGAGACAAATTCCTGAAAGGACTAAGTCGTATAGTCAGCAGGGTTTGCAGGTGGTGCAGATCATAGAATCATAGAATGGTTTGGGTGGGAAGGGACCCCTAGAGGTCACCCAGCCCAACTCCCCTGCAGGAGCAGGGACATCTCCAACCAGATCAGGTTGCTCACAGCCCCGTCCAACCTGGCCTGGAATGGTCCCAGGGATGGGGCCTCCACCACCTCTCTCAACGCTGGCCATGCTTCTCTTGATGCAGGGTTGGCTTCTGGGCTGCCAGCGCCCATGGCCGGCTCATGGCCAGCTTTTCATCCCCCAGCACCCCCAAGTCCCTCTGGGCAGGGCTGCTCTCCATCCTTTCTTCCCCCAGCCTGTATGGATACCGGGGGTTACCCCGACCCAGGGGCAGGACCTTGCCCTTGGCCTTGTTGAACCTCACGAGGTTCCCATGACCCCACCTCTCCAGCCTGTCCAGGTCTCTTGTCCAGATAATTTGCTCTACGGCAGAGTAGATACAACGCACGTTGCAAGAAAATGCGTTGATACACACAACAGGTAACAGTTGTAGAGGTGAAAAAGGTGATGGCTTAGGCTTAAAACAAGACACCGGTAAATTAATTCTCCAGACTTGGAGGTTCATAAAATATTTCCTGATTTATAAATAAGTTGCTATCCTGTTCGCATGAAAAGGGAAGGGCTGTGTGAACCACTGCATCAGACTAAGGCTTGGCACCAGGTGCGTGCAAGCCCGGCTGGTGCTTGGGAGAAGCACGAGGTCACGATGGGACCCCTTGCCTGCACCATAAATCCCCCCCCTCCGTGGAAACCTGCTGGGTTTGCGTGTTCAAAGCACTCAATATACAGTTTATTGATTCTATGACCTTCAAAAAGAAAGCTTTTGGAGGACTGGGGAGAAGTAGTAAATTAAATAGACGTTAAGAGCCAAATCTTGCATGCCTGAGTCGTATGAATAGTCCCACATACGTCAGCAGCATTTTTGGTGTGAAAGAGGGAAGAAAGAGCGGAGCGGCAAGGTTGTAAAAATCCTATTAGGTTGCCTGCGATGAGAGAAACCTGGGAAAAATGTGAGCTATTTTCCTATGGCTTTATCCCCCCCGGTGAGACCGCGGTGCTGGAGCCTCCGGCTGGGCAAAGCCCTCGAGGAGACGTCAGGCACCGGGCTCCCAGAGCTGGAGAGGGACGACAGTGCCCGAGTGGTGGAGTCCCCAGCCCTGGGGGGATTTAACAGCCGGGCAGAGGCGGTGCTGAGGGCCAGGGTTTGGGGGTGGGATGGCAGGGGGAGGGGAACGGTTGGGCTTGATGATCTCAAAGGGCTTTCCCAACCCAAACGATTCCATGATTCCATGATTCTAGAGGTGGCTCTCCTCTTTTTTTCCCAGTAAAAAGCTGTTTCCCAAGATGCATGTTAGAGGTTTGAAAGTCTTTCGGTGCAGGTCTGCAGTGATGTGTGTGCGTGGACGGCACGGCTGATGTCCAGGGAAGGGCAAAAGCCGTTTCCCAAACATCTTGGTGCTGGCCAGGTATTGGTTGTAACTCCGGTTGGTATTGCTTGGCTTTGCATAGTTCTTTTTTCATGCAGTCAAGTAGAGGTTCTCTCACCTCCTTTGTAAACCTGAAGTGAAATAAGACGTAAAGGTTAAATGAATTGCCCAGAAAGACACAGTAGGACACGTCTAATTACGTCTCAATTTAGGAGTGAGTTCTGGCTCCAGCCCAACGAGCCAACTTGAAAAGAAAAAAAGAAAAAAAACCAAACAACTCTGGAGAGGAGAAAAAAAAAAACAAACCCTAACACAAATATTTCCATGAACCTGTAAATAGAGGAGGTGATGCTTTTTTCAGAATAGACATTTGCTTTTTAAAATGGGTTTGCTGTCCTCCAGAATACGCCTGTAACCCAAGCTCTAACAGCACGTGCAATGTGCTTTTCCTAATTGCTGCGTGCTTGTAACCCAGTTCCCTGCTCCACTCTTTTTTGCACCTCCTGGTGCTGATATATATATATATATATATAATTTTTTTTTTCATATCTCCTGTACCTCAGAGGTAATGGGAAGCAAATGTAACAACCCAAATTTGGAGACTGCGACCCAAAAAAGCAAAAAGCAAGGGGGCTGCGCTCCCTCCTACAGAAGTGTTTCCCATCTACGTAACCGGTTCCAGCAGTGGTTGAGGCAGATTGTTTTTACAATGCTTAGATCATAAAATAAGCAGTTCCATAATCTCTAAAGTCTTTTAACTGCTGCTTTATGAGAAATTAAAAGCGCCGTAAAAATTATATTTCAAATTTCATTAAACTCCACGTTTTTGTTCAGCCCGCTCCTGGGGGCGGTCAATAAGAAACACAGATGTCTCCGCCGGTTTGAGGAATCCTCCAGCCCGACACCCGAGCGTGCCAAAATGCACCGGTCCGGGTCCCAGCGCAGCCGTTGGCCACCTCCTGCTTGGCTGCGTTCTCTGGCTCCGAGGATTTTCTCACGTGGAAATCCCGTTCTTTGGGGAAGGCGCCGGGGTTTGCCCACCACGCCGGGGGAGCCCTCTCTCCCTCGAGCGCCGGCTCTTTGCACCACGCAGATGGGTGCCTGGTGTTCATCCAACCTGCCAGCCCTCGGGGGTTAGCGTCTGCGGAGCTAGGGGGGAGCGTGCAGGTTTTGAGGACAAACTCCCTGATTTTAGGTTATTGCACCGTGTGCTTGCGGGAATCCATCCTGCCGCAACGCACCGGCAAAAGCTGATATTTTGGAGGAGAAGAGGCGACGTTGCGATGAAGAGAGGGAAAGGTTTGAGCAGATCACATCAGGAGAGACATCTCCACCCCACTGATGCTGATCGCTCGATGCACCTCGACTGCTGGGGTCAGGATCGGGCCCCTC
>JADKXX010009764.1:0-37547 GCA_017310255.1 Butorides virescens | reverse complement strand
GGTCCCTTCCAACCCAAAACATTCTATGATTCTATGATTCTATGATATAAATTCACGAGTCTCGTGAAAACGTTCAAGACCCAGTCGCAGGCGTTTTTCGCATGAGGATTTGAAACTCATGCTTTCGGGAAGATCTGAAATTTCACAACTCCATGTGTGCTTCTTAAATAGATTCCGAGCAGCTGCGAAGCCCTTACATCCAAAATAGAAAATTTCTTTCATTGCAGTCCTTTCAGGGTTTCTGTTTTCCAGTGTTTCTCCAGTTCTAATTAGTAGCATGATGTGACCCATCCTTAGAGGGTGGGATGTAGTGGCTCAGCCAGGTTGTTGGGTGCCTCAACCCAAGGACGTCTTGTGGCACCGAGCCACCAAGGGCGGCTTCATCCCTCGAGAGGATGCTCGGGGGCTGCTTCTCGCGTCTCAAAGTTTTTAGTTTCTCAGGTACGTGCTTTTCCAAAGTGGGGGTGTTCTAGGATTGATGTGGCTTTGGGGATAATTTTTCCAGATGAGACAGTGGGGTGTACAGTGAACGTGTAAAGATGATTTATCCCTTGCAGATCAGAGTCAGAACGCTTGTGTTAGTCCTCCCTCGCGTGTGTGTGCTGGCACAGGCAAGCTACAGTCAAATTTTATAGCAAATGTACATTAAAATGCCTTTACAGTTAGAGTTAATTAAAACAGGTTTTGAGGGTTAAATATAAACTCTCTTTGGCCTATTTGCAACCTGAATTTTGCAGCATTGGTCAGTGAAACCGGCTGGAAGCTGAGCAGCTCCTACCTCCTGTCCTGTGCAAAAGTGGCCAAGTCCATAGGCACAACGACGCATGGTTTCTCCTGGCTTTGATTTATGCCCTTCCTATCCAAAATCTAAACGTCAGTAGTCACGTCCATACTTTCTCTTTTTTTTTTTTTTTATTATTATTCGTTTCTAGTAGTAACGTTGGGTAAAAGTAATGGCTTTATGGCTGTGTTTGCTGTTGTCCTGCAGCAGCTGTCACTTGAGCGATCACTGCAAAGATGAGTGATCGTTTCAATCTGAGAGGTCTTCTGGCATCTGAAGATATTAAAAAGCAAAGCCATGGATGTCTGAAAACAATCCGCTCTGCCCCTGGAGGTACCTGTGTCTGGATTGAAGGATGTTCTCCATCCCAAGGTTTTAATGGAAGGTGGAGGAAGAAAGCTGACAAATAACCCCTCTCTGGTTTCCAGGAATAAGGCAGTTGAGGAACAGGGCTGAATCCCGATGTCTAATTCATTAGTCTGTTCTCATGAAGAGCCATGGGGGCTGCTCATATGACCGAGCTGCTGTAGGAAGTCCTTAAAAAAAGGCCTGTGATGATTTGTTTTCCTTCTTTTGTCGCATTCACTTGAAAATGAGATAACTTCTGGAAGGAGAAGCATTCAAGGCGAAGACCATCTGGCATGGAATGACTCTGCTTAGCATTTAAGGACAGGACAGGCTTTGTCCTGTAGTACCTCTGTGCAGTCATGGAGACAGAAGGCAAAATCGTCCTTCCTTATTGCTGAGCCATCCTTAGTCCTCAGTTTTGTGGAGCTGCAGGAGCTGTTTTGAGGGTTCTTGCATGTTAAAAGCCAGAATAGTTGGCCGATAATGGGCCATACGTAACTTAAAAGCCTGTAGGTTGTCATATGCTTTCCATCCCTTCTTCCTTTCTGCCATCGCGCTCGGTTGCATCTCAAGAAAACATTTTTTTTCCAGCATGCAGCATCTTCAGCATCTATAGGAGCACCAAAATTCACCCAAAGGCAGAAGCTCCCTCTTGAGTCTTTCATGATGTTGAGTTGTGGCTTCACAAATTGGGTCTCCTCGGTGGTGAAAAGTCATGTGGAGTGGAGATAACGCTGTTACTTCTGTAGCTGAAGAGGGGGACAATTAAGTTGGGCAAAATCAACCTCAGGTGTATCTTCAAAAGGCGCACTTGAATATGTGCAGACGTTGGCTTCATGAGTGCTACCAAGTCAAAGCTGTTGAATGGCATGGAAGAGCTGAGGTCCTCTAACGTGGAATCGCTCAAGTCCCCCTCGGTGGCTTTAGACTTGGTTTAAATAATGGATTAGGAGAAAAATAAATGACTTAAGTATGAGATTTTGGCCAGATTACACTGCGAGGAGGTAAATGCGGCCTTGGAAATATTCTCTTCACTTTAGAAGCCAATGTTATTCAGTTGTCAGATGTCTTCATCTAACATAAATAAATATGCCGCATAATGGCCGCGATTCTTCCCATTTGGGGTGACGGTACGCTGGCACTAGCGCCCCATACCAGATAATGCAAATAATCTGCTGCCGAATAATTAATGATGCGGCTGGGCATATTTTTTTGATGAATGCTTATGGAGCCTGGTGACAGGCGTGAAATTAGAAAATTCCTTCAGCGCCCTAAAATATAAATAGCTTTCGGAACTGAAAAGAGTTTCACAGCTGAAGATTTTATTGTGTTGAGAGGAAAAACTTTTCCACCCCCATCCCCCCCTTTCTTCTCGGCGAGTTGTTTGTCCATTCACAAAACAAATACTCTGAAGCCCAGTACGGCTCATGGGAATAAATTTCAGGTCGAATTAGTACAGTTTCCTTGCTGTCAGGACGGTGGAATTAATGGTGTTTTGATGACACGAATTTTGAAGGGCGAACAAAGACACTGAAGGGAGGGAGACATGACTCCTTAGAAGCGCGGTCCTCCTCTCCCCCAGCCTCTCTTGTCTTCCCTGTCATCCGTCTGCCAATCTCCCTGTCCATGGTTAGTTAAAGGCGCTTTTTATCCTCTTTTCTTTCCCACAGAGTTTGCCAGATCCGGCCCAGTGCCTGGGTTCCAAGGGGACACGCTGCAGTTGGCCTTCATCGACTTGAGACAAGTAAGTCTTTGTGTTTTTGTTTTTTGTTTTTCTTTTAAGATGTGTGACTGAAGACCATCAGGTCTTAAGGAAAGAGAGAGGAGGGGAAACGGCGTCGGTGATTTACGCCAGAGACCTATATTTCCCCCCCCACCCCCCCCGCCTCCTCCTCCCTGCGCTCGAAGCCACCTCCTTATTGAGCGCTCCTGGAGATGGTGGAGGTGAAAAGGGCTGGTGGTACGGGGGCGAGAAAGAAAGCCATGCCTGACCCTGGCCGATGGGGGCCATTGTGCTCCCGTTGGCTTCTGCAGACACGGCAAAAAGATAACTCGGCGACTCTCCCGGCTGACGCCAAGCAGGTGGTGCTAACAGAGAGAGCAGTGATGCAGAGACCGCCCGCCTCGAGGACTTTTGTTCACAGATAATGCCCGCGGAGGCGTTTTTCGCGAGGGCGAAGGAATTTGCATTCGGGCTTGTGTGGGGAGGGTCTGAGTGTGTGCGCGCCCGTTTGTGTCCGTCTTTGGCTCGGCTCCCCCCTCCCCGGACCCCTCTTCCGCAGATGGTCCCCGGCCATGAATGACAAAGTGGCTGTTGGGGAAGATGATTGGGGAAGGCTCCACCCATCGGTGCCCACCTCTCGAGGGGGCCCCGTTAGAGCCAAGTTGACCATAGCAGGTACTGAGGCATCTGTGGGGCTTGGCAAGCCAATTTAGGGAAAAGGGCCATTCTAGCAAGTCATTTGTTTGGGGTAGAAATGGGCATTATTGATATACTAGGCTGGGGGGAAAAAGTGAGGTGGTCCTGTCATCTCTTGGCACTGAAGATGGATGGGTTGGATAGAAAGTCTGAATGAAGTAAGACTCAATGACTGATGCTTCTCTCCTATTAAAACAATCTTTTTTTGTCTGTTAAACCCCCCTGGCTTTGTCCCTCCTGCCATCATGATGCAGTGCCTCTTGTTTTCAGGGTTGACGTAGTTTGCATTTTGAAAACTTTCGGGTGCTGAGGGTATTTCTTAAATCTGCATAATCCCTTGTATCGATGATCTCCTTACCACTGGGACTCTGATTCATGCTGGAACCGCTTTTAACCCGTAAGGGTTTGAGAACTTCTCCGAAGCCAATTGATGTGCAGGGAGCAATCTGTCATCCCATGACAACTTCTGTGGAGCAGCAATAAGTTTAATAACGTTGAGATGCCGCCTGTTGGCTTTTCGGACTTGGGCCTGCGAGCGCCTGCCAAATTGGTTTGCAAAATGGTAAAAATAGCTACGTGGGAAAGGTGTGTGTTATCACCGCCTCGTGTTGACACTTTTATCTTCATTAGCTTCTTGGCTCTTTATTGACTGCAGTACGCAACGTGCTCACAACCTCCTGGGTGTAAGGAAATGTGGAGGCTTTGGTCCTTTTCCAGGCACGAAGACTTGAATGCGGGGATTTTGAAGAGGGAAGCCGTGGCTGTTTGAAGAATGAAATGCCTTAAAAACGCTCGGTGAGCTTCAGCTGGTCTGAGCCAGTGCATTAGCAGGGAAATGTTTGTACGGTTCATAAGTGCAGAACGCAGCCAAATGAATTCAGCTTGGGTGAGGAGAAAGCTGAACAGTAGCCCTCTACAACCCATCCTCCTCTGTCGACTGGTCGTCTTTCTACGCGGCGTTTTCTTCTTTGGTTTGGAAGGTCATCCCGGCTTTTTTGCGTGCATTTAAAAATAATAGCGTTTCTGAATGTTGCGACGAGGAAGGGGGAGATGCTGTGGCCCGTTGAGTTCCAGGTGAGGACAGGCAGTCCTAGATCTTCTGGATAACAGGGATGCTTGTTGATGCCAAGTATTGTACAGAGAATGGACAGCATCTCGTTGCTCCAAGTAGAGGAGGATCCACCTATCGTTGGCTTATTGAGGTTAGCAGTATCGTGCAAAGATGAGATAGTTCCCAGCTCCCTTGATCTTGTCAACGGCCTAATCCCGTGACATGTAATGTGTCACCAAGCTCCCATCTGTGTGAAGCTCCATGGGCTGCTCTGAGGCCATCAACGCTCCCACCACCGTGGTGCTTCTCGTTGAGCTGCAGGGCCTGGGAGCAGGGCATAGCTGGAAGGGTGGATGGATGAAGGTACAGCAAAGAGAAGGCTTTAATTTGTCCTTCAACTCGGTTTTAATTTGTTCTTTTTGGACGTGGCATTCTTTCTCTTCTAAGCCGCTAAATGTTAACACAATATTGACTTAAAGCTGTGAACGGGGATGAAGGTACCACCTGAAAGTGTTTGTGTTTCTGGCTGTTTTCCTTTGCCCGGGAAGGAATGCCCGTGTAGCTGGCGAAAGGGTGTTTCCAACCTGAAATCCAACCGGGCTTCTCAAAACGTTAAAAGTAATTTCAGGTTTATATTTCAGGTGGGTTTATACTTACCTTGGAGCTGTCCTGTCAATTAGTGTGGCTTTGCACCAGCAGGCAGAAGCAGCCTCGCTTGGTTATGTGGGGAGAAAAAAATGACTGGGCAAAAAATGCACCAAGTAGGCAGGGAGATTAAAGAGCTTTCCCCTTCCCTTCCCAATATATTTCAGGACTAAATGTTACAGAGCAGTTGTAGATGAGAGAGATTTTTCATAGCGCGGGATGCTTAAGTTTAAGGGAATGACCCAAATTCATTCTTCGTGCAATAAAATGTAAAGTGGTAGAAGAATGTAGTGATTTGGTTTGTGTCTTGAATACAGATCCTTGCAGTGGAAACTAAAGCCTATAAAGATGTGACTGGCGGGGAGGATCAGAGCTCGTCCGTGCTCATTGCACGTGCTCATTAGACTCAAGCCTAAGATCCCTCTCTGCATTGAAAGCCTGACTTTCCTGTTGCGCTCGAGGAAATCGGGAGCAATTCCATCACTGTATGGTACAGAGGAAAGGAGTCAAGCCCAAGGAATCAAAATTGCTGTTCTGAGCAGCCGATACTTTAAAAAGGGGCTTTCCTCCCCATCCTGGGACAATTCTAAATCCACAAATACCTTTAATGAAGTGGTAAAGTAAATCAAGTCGCATCTCAAATCCTTCTGGAAGAGCCCTTTTACAACAGGGGTCTGACAGCAACACCCAAATATTTAAGGCTTTACAAGGAAGCAATAGTTACTTTTTCCCCTTAAAGTTTAAACTTTGCTCTTACGCACTCAGTGCTATATACTAGAATTCGGAAATAAATTCAATTCCATAAATAATCTTGCTAAAATAGGAAAGGCGCCTAAATAATTGAGTCTTCAGCATCTTTCTCTCAAAAGTGACTTCAGCACTTCTGTCCAAATACCACTGAATGTCCAAATAACCCCAAAGATCTCCAGGAGCTTTCAAACCAGCCCCACAAGCCTGCACATGCAATAAGTTCACTGTTCTCTCCACAGCTTCTGGCCAGCTGGAAATGTTTTAGCTTTTCATTTTCCTGGGTTTATTATAAGAAAGTTAGTTGAAGAGGAAGGTTTTATGTTTGTCTGTGAAGTCGCTGCAGTCCACAGCCCTGCTGATCTCTCCTAGAAGCCAGATCGACACTCGTGGCCGCCCGCCAAGGAAAATCTGTCTCCAGCACTCGAAGAATTTCACTCTGAGCTCTAGCAAGGGAACGTCCTCGATGGATTAGAGCTCCTTACTCCAGGCCTCTCCGCCCGTCCCATGAATTGTAAATCCTGCGTGTTGAATTTCCTCTGCAAGTGCAAGCTTCAGCATCGAGGGGGATTTAGAGAAAGGCAGGAGCCCGTCTTGTTGGAGGCCCATGGACATGCAAGGGAAGAGGACAGGGAGGTTCCGCTCTTCTGCTCCACCATTTTTCTGTTTTACTTTATGGTTGTGCCTTGGCGGTGGTTATGAATTTGAGCATCAGCTCTTCCAACCCCATCAGTGAGGTTAAGACAGGCAAGCGCTATCGGTTGGGTGAGGAACGGCTCTTCTGCTTACCGCTTCTCCAACAGCAAACATTTTGTGCGTCTTTTTACTGCGTTCAAAAGCCAGTTGTGGTTATTGTGGGCTCGTGTTGGATGCCAGCCAGCTGGGTAATGAGAGGTCTCCCTCTCACGCGTTCCCTTTTCCCTATTACCTCTGGTAGGGATGCTTAATAAAAGAGCGTTCCCCTCAGGAACCCAATTCACAGAACCCCAGAGTGGCAGAGGTTGGAAGACCCATCCGGAGCTCCCCCAGTGCCACCCCCCTGCCCACCCAGGCTCACCCAGAGCAGGGGGCACAGGACAGCGTCCAGGCGGGGGTTGAAGATCTCCAGAGAAGGAGACTCCACAGCCCCCCCGGGCAGCCTGGGCCAGGGCTCCATCACCCTCAAAGTCAACAAGTTCTTCCTCCCGTTCACCTGGAACCTCTTCTGCTTCAGCCCATTGCCTCTTGTCCTGGCGCTGGGCACCACTGGGAAGAATCTGGCTCCATCCTCATGACCCCCACCCTTGAGATATTTGTAGGTGTTGATGAGGTCCCCTCTCAGCCTTCTCTTCTCCAGGCTGAACAAGCCCAGCTCCCTCAGCCTTTCCTCCTAGGGGAGATGCTCCAGACCCCTCATCACCTTTGTAGCCCTCCTCTGGGCCCTCTCTAGGAGTTCCTCATCTTTCTTGAACTGGGGAGCCCTGTTCTTCCCTTCCTACAGGCTTCCTCTCTCTTCTGCATTGTTCGCATAGTTATTGGCGGTTTAGTTTTTATTATTTATAAGATGAAATACAAAGTTAGGCAGGAGCTTTTAGCCATACGAAATGTGCGGTTGTTCTATCTTTGTGTCCATCTTGTTTTCCCCCAATGACTTCTGAACCTTCTGGCCCATTTTGGCCATATTTGGTTGGTGTGCTTCAAAGGTATAACAGCCCTACACATTTTTCTGCAAATATGAGCCACAATAGAGGAGAAAAGCTGCAGTGTGAACTCATCCCTTAGACTCGGCCTGGAGAGAGACTCATGGGGAAACCTGGATTTCTTGGTTCTATGCTTGGTTTTAAGAAACCACCTGCTCCGTCGTAGGGAACAGCAAAATGTGAGGTTACGTTGAGAGATACAGTAATGCTGGCATTTGTGGATATCCAGCGTAGCCTCTTATCAAAACATGGGGTGATAAATAAGGTTTTTAAAACTCCATCTGACTTGGTTGTTGGCTGCTTTAAAGGCCCTTGGAGTCTTGGACTTGTGCAAGGAGAGCCTGCATCAAGTGAGATTGGCCCTGCCTCACCACGTGGTCCAGGGCTTCCATACCCAGCCCCGGGTGGCCGAGGGGAAACCCTGGCAAATTTGGGCTGAAGGGCCAAGGCCCTGTGGGTCTGTGCCTTGGCATGACACTGCAAGGCTCTGGCCACCTCTCTACTTTGTTACCTGAGGCAGTTTGGTGGCAGGGAGGTGAAGACAAGCCCCTCCAAGGGCTCTGAGGTAGCATGCAGGTTGGTTCCCACCAGGCAGGAAGACCTGGGCTGGTTTTTTTAACTTGTTTTTATATTTTGCAGTTAAATGCAGTTTCCCTGCCCTGCAAAGTCTGATGAGATATTTGAGGAGTGCTGTGAAAACAAGACGTTGGGTGAGCCCCAGAGCCAGCCCTGAGCCTGCTGGGAGAGGGACTGCCCGTGCCATGAGTGTGCAGTGGCGTGGAGAGAGATGTGGAACTGGTTTGGCTTATTTTTCCCCACTTGTTTTGCTGGTAGATGCAACAGAAGTTGAAAATCGTATTAGAGGGAGGACTGATCAAGTTGGCTATCTCGGCGAGGTGTCTCCTCTTCACGTGTACTTGCTTGCATCTTCCAAGCACGGGTTTCTGTCGCAAGGGAAGCTGCAGTCAGAGTAGCTGCCGCGTTAATCATCGGAGGCAGTAAGGCAGAGATGAAAAGGTGACTCACGGGTTTCGGCTCATCTACTTCCTTGCCAGTTGCTATTTTCCATCTCCAGGTTGTTCTGTAGACTCCCATCCCCCTGGCCTGCTACCTTGCCCATCTTCGGCCTCGCAGCTCGCCTGGTTCTCCCAAACGCCCGCTGCACTGCTCTGGCCAAAGGCAGCAGCAGGGGGATCTACACACTATTTTTTTTTTCAAGAAGCACTCTCATATGGTTTGGTTTCTGCTCATCTTTAGTGTTTAATGCCCTTTGCAAGGGGACTTTTACCGTAGGAAGACAACATTGACATTTTACATCTCACTTAACTTCCATTCTCTCCTCTCCTTTAGCTGCGTCCCTTTCCTCCTGTGTTTACCCTGTATTCTGTCCTTGCTTAATAGTGCTCGCTTTAATTATTTAACCATTGCTACGTGGCCTCTGCCACATTCTCCTCTCCAGCTCAGCGATCTGGAGCCCTTCGCTGGCTCTCGAGAGCGGTCCTGCGTGCCCTGCCCGCAGCTGCCTCCCAAGTGGTGTCGAGCGAGATGTTGGGTTCTATTAATCTTTCATGGCAAATGTCATCTTCTTGGGCACGAAGGAAGCAAGAGGTGTGAAGACACATGTTCCAGTTGCAGCCTTAATTCTTAATTACCCAGCAATGATGGGTTTGAGCTAGTTTTATCATTACCCTTAAATACAGGGTTTTGCTCTTAAGATGGTATCTCCAGGCTGTTAATTACTTTTGTTGCTCCTCTCCGAGTTCCTTCCACTGATTGGTATCTTTTGGATAATGCATCCACCATTATTAATCATGTTCATTATGGCAGTGCCTACGGGCCAACTAATAACTGCCCATTTTGCTGGGTCTTGTGCAAACACGAAGCCCTGAAGAGCCCAAACAGATGATGGAGCCCCGAAAAGGCAGGCCAAATGCTTCAGACTTACGGCCAAACACATTACTGCCAATTAAATGATATTTTGTTTCCTAACGCCCGTGAATGTGATAGATGCTTCTCTAGGCATCCAGAAGCCATAGCTACATCAGCTTTCCAGAAGGGGAGATGTTATCACCTTCACCCTCTGTCACACCTCTCGACTTCCATAGACCCAAATTATGCTGGTTTTTCTAAATGCCAGATTGCCTGGGGAAACCAATTTCAAAGCTGTAGTCTGGTGGTAATTTATGGTGGACCTCAGTGGTGTCTGGGCCACTCCAGCAGCATGCTGAGTTTCCTCTTAAAATTTATCTGCATGGGGTAATACCATAATTTTGTTAACAGAAAAAGAAGACTTTCTCTCTCAAGAAATGCCTGGATTTGTTTTCTGGGTTTCATTTGGAAGGAAATTACCTTTGAAAATGTTTGCTGTAATCACTCGGTGGAAAGTAACAGTTTGTGTGAAGTTAGAGGTTCATTAAGGCCCATTTAAAACCTTACGAATTTCATGATAGGGGTCGTCTGCTCTTTGGAAGGTGGAGCTGGCCATACCCTTCCGTTCGGGTTAGAAACCTGCTAGGGGAGAACACGGTACCTGTTTCACCTGGGAACAAGGGGTGCCCAAGGCCCTCAACTTCTGGAGATCACATGAAGATGTGGGACCTATTCCCATGTCATCCCTTGTGCTTCAAATGCCCTTTGGAGTTCCATTAGCCAAGGTATTTAGGTGTCTCCATCCGTCTGTCTCCCACCCCAGGTCTCCCTAGGAAGCTTGGAAGAGGTGAAGAAATAGAAAAATAAGATAGAGGGAATGACTTGAAAAAAAACCTAACCGAAGTTAACAAACAAACCCCTGCAGATGTTTAAGGGCCTTTTTTGCCTTATTTCATGCTCTTAATATCACCTGATCCTTCTGCCTTGACGGTAGCACCATCCATTTTAACCCCTGTTGGTAACATCAGAGCAAGGTGCTTTCTCTTTTCTGGAAGCCATCTGGACCTTGATGAAAAGCTGTCTCAGAGGAGTTATGACCCATCTAAGTAGTAACAAGAGATGGTTTGCAAGCTGAGTTGGAACCTCCTAGAGGTCAGGCTGGACTCCAGTGCATGGGCATGCTCTTCCAGGCATCCTGCACCTCTGGTGGTGCTCAACCTCCCCAGAGTACACATGAGAAAAGGTGCTCCATGTTGGACACCCAGCGTGGATGACAGATAGAGGCATTTTTTCTCCCCTCTGATGCATCTTGATGCAAATGCCCATGGAGATGTGCTCAGACAGGGATTGTTGGGCAGGCATTGCCCAAGGAGCCGTGCAGGAATCCCCCGGGCTGCGGCTAACCCAGTGCACCAGGAAGGACATTCCAGGGTCTTGGCCAAACCACTGTGTTTCTTCCTTGTTAGGTTCAGGGAATGCTCTTTTCTTTTAGTGCCCAAAACCCAGCAGTGTTTGAAGAGGTCACACTAAGTAGTTTATTTATTTTCAAATCAGTGTTAACTGACTCACAAAGGAAGGATGCTTCGGAGTTTGTGCTGAAGATCCAAGCTGCTGCTCACTGTGCTCTGCAGAAAGGGGATGGGGAGAGGGAAGGACACACAGAGGCATGAGCTCAGGGCAGATTTAGAGCCTTAACTCTGATTTTTCTTGCTTTGGTGGGTTTAAGCTAGTCTTAGTATTACTTTAAGCATAGCCTTTTGTAGTTCAATTATATTAAAATCACAGAGCTCCCTAGTCCATTCGGCTGCTCGGACTCGGTCAGAATCCATCACTCTTGATCCAGGAAGGATGTTTTGGCATGGTGAGGAATTAAAAGTTGCCTAGATGCTCCCCGGAGCCTTCAAACAAAAAAGAAAATCAAGAGTGCAAACATATTCTGTTAGCACTTCTCTTAGGCGGAGAGTGCTGCCTGGGTTTCTTTCATTAGGGCCCGGCAATGGAAATTGTGGAGCCTGTCGACACTTCACAGACTGGAACAATAAAAACAAACAAACAATCAAATCCTCTTTCCTTTGGAGATTTTTGGGCTAGACAAAAGCAATAAAGGGAGGAAATGAGGAATTTGAAAGTGAGGAATAGACTTTTCTACCTCATGGCTGGGTGTTAAATTCCTTAGGATGGCACGTAAGCCGTGCACCAGGCTCGTTTAGATGTTGAAATCAGAAGGTGGTTGGGTGGGAGATCCCTTGGTCAGTGCTTTAGGCTGACCCTTGGGGTTTGCTCAGGAACAACCGGGCTTTTCATGCTGTGGCCACCCCCAGGTCTGGGGTTCGCTCCCGTACACCCCACATCGCTGTGTCCATCTGAAGTGAACGCAGAAATCACATTTTTCTTTCCAAGGCTGTGTGCTGAGAGCGATTCAGTGAAACACGATGCGATCACTTATTATTCCTTTCTCTTCTTTTCCTGTATATTTTACGGTAAAACAAGCAGTGCAGCCACTCAGATGGGACTCCATGAAGAACCTCAGCAAAAGGGAGCCTTGCACCGGAATGGGAACACGTTATAGTTGGGTTTTATTCCTCCAAGACTCAACTGTAGACCCCTGAGCTCATCCTCAGCTCATGGTTCGTCCACCCTGGAGCAGGTTGCTGTTACTTCAGGTTTCTGCCGCGGGGCATGAACAGCAGGAGCTGGCCCGTGCTGGTGGGAGGAGAGATCTCCCCGCTGTGCCCTCTAATTGCAGGAGGCTGTGAGAGTCATCCGACCGGCGAAACGGACACCGCTGGAGTTAGAAGGCGCGCTTTCACCTTTAACCTGCTGATTGAGGCAGGATTGATGGGGAATAGAGAGGGCCAGAGGTGGTTGCCCTTCACCTCAACATCCCCCCCTGTGAAACCGAATCCACTCCGGTGATCTGTGCATGCGTGGAAGCTGTCACTCTTGAGCTGGTGAGGAAGAGCTCATAAAGAAGCCTTTATGGAGCTGCCTTTCATGACATCCTAGCTTCACCTTCTGCAATATGTTTTTTTTTTTTACCCCCAATAGCTCCTGTTGCTGCTGTGAAAGTGAAGAGTTGCTCAGCTCAGCTGCTGGGTCTCCCTGGAAGGCATCAGCTGGACCTTGGTGGGTGGTCAAGTCGCTTTTGCAGAGCAGCCTTGTCTTTGAAGCCGTAGGGAAATAGTATCTCGGTGCATCCATGTAATTCTTCTCCTTGGGATCTTTCAAATGCAGCTGGATCACTGGGTTGTCATTTCACAGCAAGGAAACTTTAGCTCTTGGAAAGCCTGGTGTGATCTTTTGCCTGTCAAGCAGTCAACTTTCTGAAATAACACACGCAAGTCAAGAAGTCACCAGCGGTGTGATGAACATCTGGGGAAAGTACACAAGACAGGCCCACTGATGCTTTTATCCATCAGGGTGACTTCAGTTGCAAGGCAGTTGTTTGAGAAGCCTCCGGTGCTCCGTATCCGTCAGGAATGAGCTGTTAATTGCCTCCTAGCCAACGGGTCCCAGAGCAGTCTGTTGTCAGACTCTCTCATTGATTTTTTCCATTTGATTTAAAGAGTACACATATTGACTCGCATTTATGTAGTGGCGTACACGCCAATTAAGAGGTTAATAAACGAGATAATGTTTGTGAGGAAGGGAGGTGACTCCCATCTGTAAGAGCCCTACAAAAGGAGAGAAGACGGAGGAGAGGAAACTTGACTTCTTCATGCTTCAAGCTGAAGCAGCGAAGAGCAGGTTCAGGAATGACAGCGGTACCAGAGCTTTGGAAGAAACCAGCAGAGAGGAGATGTGCCCTCCAAATAAGCTGAGAGTTGGGATCTCGGGATTGTGTTTTAAGATGACTTTAATATTGTGTTTCAGCCAACGATTCCCTCGTGAAGCTCGGTCACTTGAAGTTAACGTCCTGCGCATCCTGCTCAATAGCATCGGTCCTTGGCCGTTGTCATTTTTATTGATGAATTGACAGCAAGGTGGCACTATATAGCAAGGAACGTTACAGTATGATTTATTTCAACTTTTCTGTTAGTCCCCTGTCCCCTCATCCCATGATAAAAATAGTCATTTGCGTTCCTGGAGGTTCTGATTCCAGGGCACGTGTCTTTGTTTATAAACACAGCGCAGTAGTTGTTGCTGTTAGATGTGTAAATGGGTGATTTTCTAGGTTGGTTCTATCAGGAAAGTTTGCAGATTGATCTGGTGAGAGTGGGAAGTTTTGTGTTCTTGCTCTGATTCAGTGCTGCAGTGTTTAAGAGGAGTTTGCCTCTAGAATGGGAGGGGAGTGGGAGAGGTGTCTCAATGTGGATGTCTACTGCTGTCCTAGAAGCCCAGAGGTATCCTAGATGTCCACAAAAGATGGGTAGATAGGACACAGTCAGTCAAGAGACTTATGCCTTGCTGGACTAGCAGCTGGTGGATGCCCTTAGGTGCCTAAAATGGCACCGGATCCCTCTGGTTAGGACCTGAACTTTGCGTGCCTGATGGTTGGTTTATTAGATGTATGTCACCATCTGCTGTAGTGACAAAATCGAGCTTTGAGGTAACGGCCCTGCTACTAGTAGAAGTAATGGAAGAGGAGGTGGGTTTTGTTCTAGCCCATGGCTGGTCATGTTCCAGGGGTATGTGCTAATGCAGTTTCAATTTCTATCCTTAAACGCACCTATGCAACTTCAGGGAGACAGGAGTTGGGAACGTGGTCTCCAAAAGGCAGATCTTTTGGAGGACAAGAGGAAATGGCCTCAAGTTTCACCAGGGGAGGTTTAGATTGCATAGTGGGAGAAATGTCTTCACCAAAAGGGTTGTCAAGCACTGGAACAGGCTGCTCAGGGAAGTGGTTGAGTCACCATCCCTGGAAGTATTTAAAAGACATGCAGGCATGACGTTTAGGGACATGGTTTAGTGGTAGACCTGGTAGTGTTAGGTTAACGGTTGGACTTGATGATCTTATAGGTCTTTTCCAAGCTGAAGATTCTATGATTCTTCACGCCCAGTGTTGAAGTGAACAAACCAGAAATACCCTCTGTTGACTTTCTAGCTTTCATCTGACTTTGCATTCCTGCCCATTAGTAAAACAAACACTTAATCCTAGGAACATAACAAAACTTCACCAAAGCGTCAGAGATTTCACAAGCATTAGAACCACCGCGGGCAATTTTGACTAAATATTAGAATAAGTACCCTTATGATCGCCTATGTGATACGTATCCAAAACATTGTGTGATGTCCAGGATGGTATGTGAGATCAGTAGAGTGCTAAGAGGGCTCTGTGTGCTGCGATACATAGGGAGGAAGAGAGCAATTAGGCTAATGGTCTTTAATTGATAAAGATTGTGGTGGTCTGACCACCAGCGCGGAGGAGTGGCAATTTTCTGCTGTGGGGCTTGTTGGAGGATCTGGCTGAAGGTGAAACTGGTCTAACACACAGTTTTTGCACCTGGACCTAAGAGCAGGTAGGAAGATGGAACAAGGTGAGGACAGGTTTGTTCTGGACCAGGAGGACCTTCTGAACTTTCAGGACTGTCCTGGCAATGCAGAGGAGAGTAGGCAAGGGTGAGAGGAACAGTACATCTGTGTGTGTGGCAGTGGAAGTGGCTCAGTAGAGGTTAAGCAGTGGAAGAACCATGAAGTCTTCTCCTCCACCTCCCACTCCCCTTGAATTGCTAATGGCAAGATGCAAACGCCTTTCGGACCACGTACCTACAAAGCCTTCTCCAGGAGGCCCTTCCAACGCACCCAGAGAGGGCGGCTGGTGCCCCTCTTGTCAAAAACCCATGTGTTTTTTAATGGTTTTGAAACCTCTGACTTCCGCACCGAAAAGCAGAAACGTCTGACTGCTTCCCGCAGGGGTAAGGAGTTGGGGTGGTTTCCACCGTGGGTTACGTCTTCCTGTGCTTGCAGGCAGGTTCAGCCCAAAAGTGGAGGAAGAGCGGTGGGGGGAAGGGAGGCATTATGACTCCAGACAGTGTTTATTATATTTAACTGTAATCTGTTCGTTTAGTGCCTGTTATTACTGGATGCTTTAACGCGTTCCTAGGCACGGCGTCCGCCTCGGTGGGGCTGTGTCGAGATGCCAGGCAGGTTTCTGCGGCAAAGACCCATCACCAGCTTACGGTGTGTTTTCACACGCTTCTCTTGGATAATCCCTCGCTCTTTCTAATAAATCTAACAAGCCACACGAAGTGCAGCATTTATTCAGGTCATGTGCTCATGCATATTAATCTCTCCAGCCAGCTTCTCCTTCATTCATTTAAATTCTCCTTCTCTACCGGGCCCCGCCGAAGGCGGTGCCCTGGGGGATGTATTTTCGTGTAACAGCTAGCTGGCGTCAAGTCTCGCGGATCGATACTGTGCATGCTTTCAGCGTTTAAATTACCACCATGGTCTGTTGGTCTTGGCTTAGGCAGAAGAATCCCGGTGATGAAATGACACTCGATCTGGAGTTTGCCGGGTAGTGTAAACAAGCACATTAGTTGGACCGGGTAGGCACGATAATTGCAGAGCGAGGCTGTTGCTTGAATGGATCCATTAAAGTCGGCTTCAGGGAGCTGCATCATCCCTTTAGACTGTTGCTGAAGAAAGGGCCGACAAAATAGCCATGGCCAGAAGGTCTTGCTGCAGAACACAAAGCACCAAATCGATTCGTAACTCTTCGTGGCTGAGCTTGTGCCGCTTGCTCGGTGGAATTCGGGATGTCGGGTCACTTAGGGATCCGCTTCTTTTGTGCTTCGTGTTGTAGGAGAGCTGTGGTTGGATGGGGTTCCGTAGCTGTGGCTATCGGTCAACCACAGGCTGCAGAAAACGGGTGGAGTTTTATGTCCTCCTGTTCCAGGGTTCAAGTCCCGCGGAGATCCCATCGGAGAGGAGAAACATCCACCTTCTCCCTTCTCCAAAGTGGTTTTGCTTTGCTGAGGGCGGGGTGAATTTTTTCCTTGCTTTATGAATTTTCATGCTTTGGGGCCAAGCAAGTGCCAGAGATAACGCAATATGGACGGGAGGTCCCTGGGAAAAGCAGCGCACGGCATGAATTTGGAAGGGTCTGCCAGAGGAGTGATGGGGAAATCCTGGTGTTTGCTCCCTGATACCCACTCACGCTGGTTGGGAAACAGCTCTGTCTTTGGGAAGAAGGTTTTCAGGAGATGTTTGAGTTATGTTGACTGAAGTTTGAGAATTCAGCTGTAAGAGTATATTCACAATTTAAGATCTGTGGACCAGCTCTTAAAAAAAATAAATATCACAGAATCCCAGACTGGCAAGGGTTGGCAGGGACCTCCAGAGCTCACCCATCCCACCCCCCTGCCCAAGCAGGCTCACCCAGAGCAGGGGGCACAGGACAGCGGCCAGGCGGGGGTTGAAGATCTCCAGAGAAGGAGACTCCACAGCCCCCCTGGGCAGCCTGGGCCAGGGCTCGGGCACCCTCCAAGTCAACAAGTTCTTCCTCCCGTTCACCTGGAACCTCTTCTGCTTCAGTTTGTGCCCATTGCCCCTTGTGCTGGCACTGGGCACCACTGGGAAGAGTCTGGCTCCGTCCTTGTGACCCCCACCCTTGAGATATTTGTAGGTGTTGATGAGATCCCCTCTCAGCCTTCTCTTCTCCAGGCTGAACAAGCCCAGCTCCCTCAGCCTTTCCTCCTAGGGGAGATGCTCCAGTCCCTCCATCATACTTGTTGCCCTCCTCTGGACTCTCTCCAGGAGTTCCTCATCTTTCTTGAACTGGGGAGCCCAGAACTGGACGCAGTGCTCCAGGTGGGGTCTGCCCAGGGCAGAGTAGAGGGGGAAGAGAACCCTGTAATGCTATAATATTGTTAGCTGTAATATAGCTACATATATATTATAGCTGCAATAATATAGCAGCTAAAAATGTTAGCTGGCCCAACTTTGTTGACCCAACTTGTGCTTACTGGGCAACCTGGTGGGATGGTGACGGTTGGACTCTGTGCGTCACCAAGAGCCTTCATTTTGCTTGAGCAAATCCTGAGTTCATTAAATCGGGTAATTTAGCTCTGTGACTGGGCTCTTGCAGGTTTCGATTCATCGCTCAGCTCTGGTGGTCGGCCAGTCTAAGGTTGGGCTGTGTCTTGGGTTGATCAGACCTAGAGGTTGCAGAGCTTTCGGTTCTGGTGTGTAGTTGGGAGTTTTGTGTCATTTGGGCTGAGACCTCTTGTGAGCAACAGATTTGTTTAACTTCTGTGATTTTTTTCTTTCGTGGCTTCCCACAAACTGTCTGGTTCTGTCTCCCCTGGTGGGTGCTGGGCTGGGTGGGGCTGGGAGTTCCTGGCGTTGGAAGTTCAGGTTGTCCTGGGTGGATGCATGTGAATTTTATTTAAAGCGTGTATGTTTTGAGCATGGGCTGGAACACCCCGATACGCCGAATATAATAATAATAATAAAAAAAAAAAAGGTCTGGCTTTTGTATTACATGGTGTCAGCCAGCCAGCCGGTGAAGGAGCCGTAGGTGTGTTCCACACCGAAACTCACTTGGCATCTCCCCATCCTCCTGTTCACAGCACTCACATCTGCCCAAGTGGAAGAGTAAATACTCCTCCGATCTAATCACATTAAATGTTCCAGAGTGTAATACCTTAATTTGGTTGCTGACATGAGGGCTGATGGGGAAATGATGTGGTAATCAGGAATGACAGGGATGGTAGATAGGAATCTTTTGTTTCGAAGATTAAGCGAACCTGAGTAGATAGTCTTGTCGGGTGTGCCCGCTAACCAGAAATAGTCTTCACACGCTGACTCAGAGCCCAAAGCCACTCAAGAAAGTTGAGTTTTTCTGCAAATGGCTTGACTTGTTCTCATCTGAACCTGTTGTCGGCCTCTGGAAGATCCAGTCCGAGGTCAGAGCCATCTACGGTTGGACTCGATGATCTTAAAGGTCTTTTCCAACCTAAACGACTCTATGATTCTACATGGTACTAAGTTGTTGTGAGAACACTACAAAGAAAAAAAGCAACAAGAAAATATAGTGCCTCTATATAAAAATATAGACAATATAGCGAAGCGTCCGAAGGCTGTTATTGCTCTGCTCCTCTTAATGTTTAAAATCTGGAGGGGGGAGGGAATCCTCCCTGGAATGCACACCCTATGCAAAATTGCTTTTCAGAAGTGTTTGAAAACGATCGCTTCTGCAGGAGCAGGAGCTCATCTGAACAGCCAGTTCTGTCCTTGCGCCGTGCATTCCAGGATGCCGGAGGAAAATAGCAGGCTGGAATTTGCTTCGTGTTTGAGGTTAGTTTGAAAGGAGGCCGGTGCTTTTATTGAGGGTGGTTTTATAGAGCAGCTCTCAGTGGAAACAGTTTGTCTTTTATATTTTTAGGTTAAGGGATTTCTTTAAGGTCAACCTGAGTTCACACAGTTTTCTCTTCTGTCTTGATGGAGGTAGGCGTTATGCTTTGAAATGGCCGGGGTCCAAGCTTGCTGTAGAACCTCTTGGGCACCTTATTCTCCAGGACTGTGGAAGCAGGTTGATGAAATGAATGTGCCCATGTCATCTCCCAGCTTGTGGAAAAATGCTGCTTCCATTTTATCCCCTCGAGCAGGTAGAAGTTTTCCATGAGCGTCCCCTGGCATCCCAGGCGCTCGTTGCCTCGAAGGGGAGCATTGCTCATGGCCTTGATTGCAGATTCTAGAATTTTGGGGCATTTAATTTTGTGCCTTTCAGCCACTCGCAGCTTTCTCCAAAGGGCTCTTCATAGAAGGCAGAGGAACCCTTCAGTCCCATACTTTTCCTATAGATTATCCTTTAATATATAAGATGAGAATATTCTGCTCTCCTAGAGAGGTAGCACCGCTTGTGCGGGGCTGTATGGATGAATGTAGATGAAGTTAACAAAGTTTTCCAAGAGGAAAAGGTGACGTAATGGACTGTGGAAATAATATTTTTTTATTCTTTCTCTCGTCTGATCACACTTACGATATAAATAGTGGAAAAAGGCACAAGCCCATTGAAATGTAAACCACCCCGGCAAAGCTCCCCCATGGCTGCCTGCTGGGTTCAGGCAGCGAGCAGCATCCAGCGGTAGGTTCCAGCACATTAGCAGCTACGTGTGGAGCCATCTGTCATGGCTTGGAGGTGTCGAACCGATTCAGCAGTTCATTAGGTAAGGCCGGAAGGAAAAAATAGCCTAGAAAATCAGCATATAGGCGGGAGAAGGGGGGACTGAAGAGCTGGAGGAAGCACGGTCCGTGCAGTGCTGTAATTTACTGAGTCATTTGCCATCGCACCCCATCGCGGAGTCAGGACAGTTCATTTACCAACTCTGCAAGGAGATTTGGAGTTGGCCCCAGTAGGTTAAGGCATGGTCAACAGCAGCACCAGTGCTTCGTTGGGTGGCACTTGTCCTCTCCAAAACCACCCTCAGACGCATCCCAGCACCATGCCTGGGAGGTACTGCCCTGGTGGACTCCTCTCCACTTGGATTAAGTTCAAATGAGAGCTCCAGACAATGGTGTGTGCTGGTTTCAGAGCTGAGTTTGAGTTTTAAATGATTCATTCTAACAAAGTTGCTCACCAGCAGGATGACTTGAAGGAACAAACATCTGCTTTGGTGTGTCTGCCGGGCAGGTCTGCCCATGGGAACCTGCGTTCAACCATGACCCTCTAGAGATGTTTGCAGAAAGTGTTTCTGAGCCTGAGCTGTTGGCTGTCCGTGGCCACCTACAGAACAGCAGGGCTTCACTGGTTTGCTTCTTCCAGCATCCTTATCCTGGCCAGTGTGCAAATCTGGCCTTTATCTTTTTCATTCCCTATTGGAAGTTGGGCATTGCCTTGGTGATTGTGGGTACATCTGGCCAAGCAGCTCCAAGCACCGTATACAGGACATTGTTTTTAAGGCAGTTGAAGCTCTGTCTTCATCTTCTTGCCGTGTTGTTAAACCCTTTTAAAGCAAGTCCAACGCTGGATGATGATAGCTTTTTGTTTCTATCTGGTGCTTGCATTGCCTTAATGGATTTCTTCTCTTCTGCTACGTTCAAAGACCAACTTCTGTGTCTTCATCGGTTGCCTTGCCACAGTGACTGTAGAGGTAGCAATGTGAACTGGGAATGTTTTGGTTTCATTTTCTCATTTCTCCCCCTCAGCCTGTCTATTTGTAGGTCTGCGTCTCTGCTCTGATGCTTTGCTTACCACTGTGCTGCATTCAAGCACCCAACAGTTGGCTTGAAGGGAAACCTCGTGCCCTGCAGTTACATGGAGATTTGAGATGTCCTTGTTTGACTCAGATTATTGACTGACGCTGTATTGACTGTCTTTATTTCTAAATGGGCATCACACAGATGCGGTACCTCCCAATTTACTGTGTTTGGTTTCGAACGTGAGAGTTCGATCAGGGAATACCTTCCTGTGCATTTGGAAACTGTGAAGCAAGTCCAACCAGTGTAAAATGTATGGGAATAACGGCAATTATGGCTTTCTGGAAGCAACCTGCGGAACTGATCCCCAAGCAAGATACAGATAAGGCAGGGGAAGGAGATTCCTGCAGGGGTTTTGTTTCTTGACACCTCAGTTCAGGTGAAGAACAGGGGAAACTCCTCCTGCCCCCCTGGGGTGCGGGGATTCCCACCCATCCCAGCTGGAGCACGGGGCTCGGGGCGTTGGGACGTTCACATTCCAGGTCTGCATGGAGCAGTGCAGTGAGTTAATGCTGGAGTCGGGCCTGGAATTAAAGCTTTGGGGTTGCTGATGTCCCATGAAAGGCCGATGTGAAGGACATATGCAAAGAGTTTGCACAACTATTCCACAAGGCAAAACTGTTTAGATAACAGCGCCAAGGTTGGAAAGCTCATTTTTATTTTTATATTGAATCTGTTTGCAGAGTTTACATAATTTGGTGTGGTTTTCCCTTGAATAAGCACTTTAATACTCTTCTAATCAGAATCAAAGACCTCCTCCGGTGGTGGAAGGTACATGAGCCCCCCAGCAAGGGCATGGCAGCCCCAAGCCAGAGCACCACGTTCCCTATTACCTTTTTTTGTGTGAAACAGATGGAAATGCAGGTTTCTTCAGAAATTTATTCGGGAATGCATTCCTGAAGGTGTTCTCACCTTCAGCGTTCTCACCATCAGTGTTCTGGGGAAGCCTGGACATGGTGATAGCAAGCAAGATTGATGGTAGACCGAGTCTTTCCTTAAAGGTGGAGAGCTTGAATAGACTACCGAGTTGGATGTTGCCAATGGCAAGTTTGCTGGAGTCTTGGGCAGGATCTGGCCCTTATAGAGTAATTAAATTAAATAGAACTAATAAAATGACTTCTCACAGCTATGTTTAGCTACGCTTAATGGGAAAGTTGTACCAGTTGGGAGCACTGGTACATTCCCTTCATTCTTGGCAGCCTCTGTTCCCTTTCTGCCTGTGAGCATATTTACCCGGGTATTTACGTATTTGCTTTTGGTTTGTCTTTTTTATCACTTTCTTGCCCATACAGATCTCCTTCCCTTACTCTGTCCTTCTCATACCCGTCTTGTGCCCTCCCATTTGTAACCCTCGGTGTTTCCTGAAAAACAGTAAGGAAACAGACTCAGACATTCAATGAGCTGTCTTAAGGTGGGATATTTAAAATGATTCTTATCTCTTTGGGAAAAAAAAAATAATTCCAGAGCATGACCATGTAGTGCAGAGGAGTATTGGAAAGGGGCCCCTGGGCACCTCTGCCCCAATCTCCTGTCCAGAGCAGGGCTCATGCCAAAGGTAGACCAGGTTGCTCAAGACCTTGTCCAGAGACTTCCCGATCTCTTTGGACCTGGTTCCCAGTTCTCTCTGGGAAATGCTCAGTGTTTTCCTTGTATGCCATGGTGATTTCTCGGGTTGTGACCCATGCCTCTTGTCCTTTTGCTGGTTGCCTTGAGAAGGCTCTGGTTCTTTACTCTCTGCCTTTTTGTTTGGTAGGTACCAAAAATCTTGACCTCATAACCTTCAGCTTTTAGTTTGGCACCAGTGTAGTCCTGAAAATACAAGTGTATTTCTTAATTTTTTTTTTCCCTTAAATGAAACTAGTGTAAAACTGAAAGAATTCAAGAATTAGCTTTTGGGAGGTAACCATCCTCCCATGTGTCTCGGAAGGATGGGACTCATCTGCCCTTCGCTTTCTGGGTCATTTTGAGCGTTATCGTTGGCTTTAATTTAAAAAGATTTGGGAAAACGTTGCAGCCCTGCTGGCTGGCCAAGCTTTTCCTTCTTGGGCCGAGCATTGCTGTGTTTCAGGATGAACGTCCACCTGGTTTACAGCTCCAAACCCCTTGAATAGCGTTTCCAATAATTACCTCTTCAAAGTAGAGACTGCCCATCTCCCGGCATCCCGTCGCTCCTCTTCCTCTGAGGTTCCCAAAACTCTGAACTCAGCCCCAGCAGCCCCACTGGGATGGGAACTGAATCACGGCGCAGGAAAGTCCCGCTCTTCGAGTCACAGGAGTCGTTCACACAAGCAAAGCACTGGCCCAAAGGCTTTGCCAAAGCCACTAATAGGATCCAGGTTTCTCGGATCGGGGACACGGTCGGCGGGGACCAGCGCAGAGCGGTGCGCCGGGCCGGCAGCTCCGCACCCCACGCTGGCCGTTGTCTTGGCCAAAGTCCCCGGGCCTCAGTTTCCTCCTCTCTTCCATGAAAAGCTCTGATGTATTTGGATATTGAGAAAAAGCCAAGTACTAATGGGAAAAAAAGTAAGTTTTTTTTAACTTTTCTTGCAGGGAAACTGTCTTCCTGCGAACTCCTATGGGACCTGAAGCTCCTCTTTCAAAACATACTTTAAAATTTAGGGTGCAAGAGGGTCACTTTAGCTGTTCATGGTCAACAACCAACAGTCAGTCTTGCCCCAGAAGTGCGATAGGTGGTTCGCAAAGAGTAGCAAGGACACAGTTATTGCTCCTGTCAGCCTCGTCTAAATGGAAAACACGCAGACGGTGGCTGGAGCTGACGACAAGCTGAGAGATCGACCCCGAAACTCAGCACAGATCCCGTTAATGCCGTCACTTATTTGGCTTTTTATTCATATGTTTTCTGCTGTCTTTTCGAGCAGCGTCTTGTGCAGGTTATTGAAACCGTTTGTGGCAAGTAACGGAGGAGCCGGCTGCAGCCGGCGTTACGGAAACTTGTCCCAACACTCAAGGACAGCCAACTCCGGCTCCCTCTTCTCCAAAGTCCCAGGAGCTCTGTGTGTCGATGTTACAGACTGCAGCAGCTCTAATAACCTGCAAATGAGATTTAGTTTTTAAAGTAGATTATGCTAAGAGGATTTTTTTTTTTTTTTTTGATAAATGATAGGGTTGCAATTGGATCTTTTGATGAAGTCAGCTTTTTGGGGGGTGGAGAAGTATTTGGATACAGCAACCTGGCTCTTGCACGGGAGCTTAAATCTGTCTTCCATCAGTGAGGCTGGAAAGCACCACGTGTGTGATGGCATTTAGTTTCTCGAGGACGTTTGTCCGTGCCGTAGGAGCAGCTGCTGCCTGTAGAAAGGCTCCCGGTGAGCTCAGAGCCCCCCCGCAGGGTGCTGCTCTGCCCTGGGATCCCTGGGTCTGCTGCAGCCTTTCACAGCCCAGACAAGATGGCCCAGCACCCCGTCCAGCTGAGGCTTGAAGGTGCCCAATGTGGCAGAGTCAACCCCATCCCTGGGGAGATCATTCCCATGGTTGACTGCTCTCATGGTGAAAAATTTCCCTCTCGTGTCCAGTCGGGATCTACCCAAGAGCAACTTGTGTCCATTCCCCCTTGTCCTCTCCATGGGATTCCTTGTGACAAGGGAGTCTCCATCCTCTCTGTAGCCCCCATCCTCTCTGTAGCCCCCTCTTAGGCACTGGGACATTGGGATGAGATCCCCTCGGAGCCTCCTTTGCTCAAAGCTGAACAAACCCAGCTCTCCCAGCCCATCCCCACACGGCTGAGAGAGGCTTCCCAGCCCTTGGATCACCTTGGTGGCCCTGCTCTGGGCCCCTCCAGCCTGTCCACATCTTTTTTGTATAGCAGGGACCAGAACTGGGCACAGGATTCCAGGTGTGGCCTCACCAGCGCTGAGTACTGTGCTCTTGCCTAGAAAGGTTGGACTGGATGATCCTTGAGGTCCCTTCCAACCTAGGATTCGATGATTCTATGATCCTATGATCCCTGAGAACTGAGTCCTTGGAGCAGGATGAGCTGCATGGGGAGCTGGAGACACCGAGCACCCATCAGCCAGCAGCATAAAGGGAAAAGCTGGGTCTGGGAAGCCGGGAGGCTCCCAGCATCCTCCCACCACCTCTCCCGTGCACGGCTCACTTGAAAACGAGATGTCAAGTTTCTGCACTCGCTGCCGGCCACCTTTCTTTTGGCTTAAAAATAAAATGAGCAACCTCACAGTAGCGTGGTGTTTTTAAAAGTAAAGGGCAGCGTAACCGGGCTGCCTTCCAGCTAAATGAACAACCTTGGAAATTACATGTTGAAAACACATGAAAAATGGTTGATGGGTTGGAGTATTTGTTTTGAAGATCATGTATCCCACACCGCATCCTCTCGCTTTACTCGGGTTTTGCTCTCCTGTGGCTCTAGCAATGAGGAGCTTTACTGTGCTTGCAAAATTGATATAACGCACGCATTCATCCTCCCGTGGGCTAGAGCCTTCACAACGTGTTTTGGTCAGGTTTACAGTTGTTACGGTGACATAATAAAATTTGTCAAGACCATATTAAATTATGTTTGCCCCATCGCCTTTTGCCCTGTGAAGGTGCGAACAGCGTCTCTGCAGAGAGATGACATCGAGAGCAGTTTCCTTCTGGTAGAAATGGTCCTGAAGCTTCAATTTGCTTCGACGGTGTCTTAAAGAGTCTGGTAGCGTGTTAAAATCCAGCTTGTTTACTCTGATCTTTAAAGTTGCAAGCTTTTGCCTTAGAAGTAAATGAATAGAAGTAGGCTTGCGTCATTCTTTGCTCTTGGTGGCCTTGATGCCCTTGGTTTCCCCTGGCTTCAACGCCCAGGGAGCTCCAACCTGAGTCGTGAGTGTGTTTTCAAAGGCATGGGGTGCTAATACAAGCTGCACGGGCTGCTTTGTGTGTGTCTTTCCCCTGTAATTATTGAAAAAAAAGCTTAAAAAAGAAGCGTGGCAGAAGCAGAGAATATGAATTTGCTGCGTTGCGTGGCGGTGGAGAAAGCTGTAGGTCTTGCCCGCCGGTTGAGAGTCTTGGAGGTGCTCTGCCAACACCTCTTAGCTCGACCGTGTCTCTAAGGGGGTTAAATACGTACACCTTCACTTAAGCCATCCAGTTATACAATCGAACGACATTCCCGGGGGATCAAAGCTATGTATCATCAATTCTGTTGCAGCGAAGACGGTTTTACTTGACACCTAATCAAATGATATTTACTTGCTGCTGCTCCGACTCCGAACTGTCATCTCATAGTTGTGTGATTTTTCATGAGCGCGGTGCCAGTAGAGTTGAGGAGACTGTGGTTTGGTTATAGCTTTGGGCTAAACTAAGCCAGATGTTATGGCCTTTATTTGAAGTCATTAGTTCTCCGCTAGTCGGTCCGCACACATTCCTTTCATTGCTGGAGCGCTTTGTTTTTCTGAGAATATCGCCTTCTGCAGGGAATCCTGGTCATTGTTAATAAATTACTTCTGGACATTTCAGGAAAAATTAAGTAAAGATGTAATTTACAGAAAACAAACAACACGCTGGCTTCATTCCCACGGTGGATAAAGAGCCAGGAGACCCACAGCCACCCCAGAACATGCAGCAGATCCAAAGAGAAGAAATGTCGGAGGAACCTTCTTCAACCTTGTTTCCAAGAGTTCATTCCAGGGGTAGTTGGAAGAAGGAAAGATGGGAATTTCCACGGATAGTTTTGGGAGTTGAGAGGCTCTAGGTTTGGCTTTGCCAATAGATCTCGGTGATACTGGGCAACTGTGTCCTTGACTCTTCCACAGCTGTCTGATGGGCGTAGTCTACCTAACGTGGGACTTGAGGCTTCATTCAAGTTCATAAGTTGGTTTCCAGTTTGTAGGAAAAAAGCAATAGAGAACTCCACAGCCCCGTACAATGACAGTAAAAGACCATACTGAGGCCAGTCATTGGCAACCACTAGATTTTAATTTCATGGCAAATATGAAAATGTTAAGAAATGGGGGGGGGGGGGGGGGGTGTTTCTCCTGTGAGACAAGAACTGCAAGCTTCAGTGGTGCTCCAAACCTGCAATAATTGCTTAAGAAAATTGCTTAAGCAGCTCAATGTTTTCTTTCATAGGAGCTACGCTTCTGACCTTGAAAATCCAAAGCATGAAGTGTGTTCATCAGTTCTTACTGTCCCTATTATTATTATTATTATTGTTATTATTATAATTATTATCTTATGCTGCACTTTGAGCTGTCTCTGAAAAGCAAAGCTGTTGCCTGAGCCGCTCCCCTCTTGGCCTCTGAATTTTGTTGGAGATGTAATGAGTTAAAAATGGCTGTGTTTTCATGTGCCTTTGGTTTGGTTTAGGGCTGCAGTTCTCAGAAGTTGGTTTTAATTGTTGAATAATCTCCATGATATTCGTGATGAGTGACGACGCAATTACGGCCGCGGAACTGCACCACTAAGGAATTTGGCTGCAGGAGTTACCTGCGTTTCCCACAGCTGAAACCTTACCTCATTTAACCAGTATTTGGTTGTCTGGTTAAGGTTAAGCCAAGACGAAAAAGTTGAGCAACAGTTCTGGTTTGAGCAAAACGGGTGGATGAAGCGAAGGCTGGAATTTGTGGCAGGTCGGTTGTTGCTTCCATATGGTCCAGCCAAGCACCGGGACATCCCTGTTTCGAATTAGCTTTTCCAAATAAGTGGCACCCTACGACGCCAGTCGCGTGATCCCTAACCCTAGCCTATGCCACGTGTGTCCATGGTAGAACGGTTGCATCAGTTCCTTCTTTTAAATTGGCCAAGATATATTTTTGCCTGCAAAAGCAATGGGTTCCCAGCGGTTTAAAACATCTTCTGGGGTAGGTTTGTGATGCTCGGTGAGGACTGCAGCTGCTTGGCTGGCCGTAGGCTGAGTCGGTGGTGGAAGCGCTCCATCAAACAAGCTCAGAGTCAAGGATTTACTCCCATGCAGTAAAATCCTAAGGACCACTAAGCTGGGTTTAAGCACCGAAAAGATATATGAGCCTTGTCCTCTAGGCGAGATGAGAGTTACTCCCAGTGATAAACTTTGCCTGGTAGGGTACAGAATTTGCAAAGTAATTAGAAGTATTTCTCTCCCAGCTTTCATTCAGAGCTGTCTCAGATCATTAAAAGCACAAATTAAACTTCCCGACAGCCCTAGCTAAGAGGGAGGGGAAGCATTGCGCTGGTTTTACAGCCTAGGAGCTCACACGGAGATGCCGTTGTAGGGCAGCAGAGCTCCCCAGTCTCAATTCCCACCACCCAGCTCATGGTCCAGGCTGGCACGCTGCTCTTTGCAGCTACACTTTGCAAATATAAATGGGGTTTGCGTGCTAGAAGTGGTGCAAATGAAGGTTTCTCTTCACCTGAAAGGATGGCTAAAGCCGTTCCTGAATCCCAAGCTTGGTTTCAAGCTTGGGCGTACGGCTGCAGCGTTTGCCCGACTCGGATGTTGGACGTGGATTTAGGTCCTGGAGCTGAGGTGTGAGGCCATGCTTTGTTGGCAGGCTGGAGCTGTAACCTGATTAATCTGAACAGGTAAAAAGTAACGCGATCCATCAGCAGCACGACTGGCGGCGCAGCCCGGCGAGCGGTGAATTTTTCATCAGGGGGGCCCTTAGAGAGGAGGTGTACGTTACCGAGGGTGGTAGAAAGAAGAGAAACTTAGCCAGGCTTTCATCCGGAGGGATATTGCCTAACCAGCGAGGAATCCTTTCATCAATAAATTATGAGAAGAATGGGAAAGTTCGAAAGATCAGCCTGTTAACGTGCTCTCACCCGGCAAATTGAAGGAACATTATATTTTGGCCTGGGATGCCTTGCAGGAATCGCGAGGCGGTAGCGTGCGGCGGCGCAGACCGAGGAAGGTGAGACCCCGTTGCGTGGGTTGGAGCTGGGATGGGCACCGAGCATCCGTCAGCAGAGGGGAGCGGAGGCAAATGTGCTGTGACCGCTAAGCCCCGGTATTGAATAACGGGAGGAAAAACCAAGCAGGCGCCCTTTTGTTCCCCCACCTGGCTGCTGGCCATGCCACGCATCCTCCCTTGGAAGGGTGGCCGTGGTGGAGCAGACATCTGGGCGGCTTTCTGCCAGCTTCTGCTTGGCGCCGGTGGGGATCCCCATCCCTTCACGTGTGCCATGAGCCCCGGCCCCGCTGCTCCCCAGAACGCGCTTTTAGCCATCCCGGAGTGACCAAAACACGTTTGGAGAAGGCAGGGTTTAAAATGCTCGTTTCAGCGTGGTTTTAAGTGCTCATGTCTTTAATTTGTCATAACCTCTGTTTGACTCGGGGCTCAGTGAATAACAAAAGATACTTTTAGTGCCTTTATGGGAAGATGTCAGGGCGCTCTGCGGGTGGTAGGGGATGCGTTGAGCAAGAGCCTCTGCTCCCTGGGGAGACCATCTCCTTGCTGGCTGGTACCCAGGGCGAGGAGGTGGCAACTGCCATGGGGCAAAGTGGCTCCTTGGTTGCACCTACACATCCCCGTCCTTCGTTCCACGCCCTAACGATGGAGCCCTGCTCCCTCGCTTATGTAAGCTGGCACGCGAACAAGAACTAAGTTATAACAGAAAGCAAAAGAATTCGGAGCCGTGATCGAACTCCCGCGGTGTTTACGGGGTGGAAACTTCCCCAGAAATGCAGTTTTCCAAATGCCTCTTACTGTCAAAGTTTTTTCGTTGCTCGCTTTTTACTAATTTGGGGCGAGCAGCTCTGCACCAGCGAGATACCTGCTGATCCTGACAATTGGGCAAATTATTTTCGTGGCGATGAAAGGGGCTGTTTCTGCGGGGCGATGAGCGGGGAGCAAACCAGAATTGGAATTTACGCTGTATTTGCTACCATCCTGCCTTAATTTCCTCCTATTTACTACGTGCAAAGATTTCTCTTAAGTCTAACCTCAAGCAACCTCTAGCAGGCAGCTCGGAGCAAGAGCACAGGGAGCCTTGGCTCTCTTTGGGTGCCTTGTGTTGCCCCCACGCTAACTAAATGGGACTTTGACCCCCTTGGACCCCACTACCTACCTCTTCGTGAACTTCCAGGGCCTGTTCTTCTACAGCCGTGTATCACGTGCCCAGCAAAGTCTCTGCAGGGAGAGTTATTGCATAGTAGCTGCTGGAGAAAATGTCCCAACAAAGCAAATTTCCCGTGACCCACCGATCCGAAGGTCACAAATAGCGAGGTTTTGTATGACCAAGTCGGCTTCCCCCAGGAGAGAGACAACTGCAGATCTTTTCCTGCAGAATCTGCTCTCGGTTTGGATGTTGGCAAAGAATGGATGGCTTGGAGACCTGATAATAAATTAGATTTTTCCAAAGGAATTAGCTCTTGGTGCACAGCGAGCTGCTGGATGACAACTTGGAGGAATCGGTGTTGTCAACTTGAGTAGCTCGGGATGATCGCGGAGGAGAAGAGACAGGAGGAATTTAAGTTCTTTAGTGTTTTGACTGGCGGGTTTTGCCTGATTCTGATCCTTGTCATTGCAACCCCAATGATCGATGCTACAGGAATTAGTGATTGATATCCCAGTGTCCTTTCCTGCAGGAGAAGGTAAATGCTTCTACCATATGTTGGCAGCTTTTAGTAATCTTTCGGTTAAATAAGGCTGGACTCCTCCAGCAAGAGTTTGTCTTCCAGAGGCATCCCAAATCTCCCAACAGCCCCAAATCAGAAAGCTCAGGTGATAAAACCTTCTATATAAATAAATTCACTCTTTGCCCCTTCCCCTTTGTCCTGAGCTTCAAGCAAGAATATCCGAGTCCCTGCCATAGAGTGGTGTGTGGGAATGGGTCCGTATGGACCTTCCGTTGCACAAGGCATTTTGATACCAGGTCTCTGAATGATGGGATATATTGTTTCTGAGTGTTTTGGCCATCCAGTTTCTTCCAAACAGAGGCAAAGAGGGCTCTTTCCATGGCTTGGGATCGAACCACTGACTTGCTCTGCTGCCTTTGCCTTGGGAATGTCATTTAAATCTCTTTAGTCTACCCACCTCGAAGGATGATGAGAAACCTTAATGATGTGTAACAAAGTCCTCCTAACAGCTAGAGCAGAGCAAAGGAGTTTTAGTCAGAACATGTGAAGGGTATAAAGTCATAACTGTTTTCCTCCCATGTTGGAAGGGATCTTCTCCTCCAGAGAAGCAGCTGATTTTTTGTCGTTGTAGGGTTTGTGGGGCTGAATCGTACGGGAGAAGTTTGCGAGGGTCCTTGGGTATTTAGCGCAATGTATTGGCAAAACTTGGACCCGTGAGGTTTAGCAGCTGCGCAAGGATGTGAAGTCAAAGGCAACACCAACAACCAAGGTGCTGTCCTTCTGGAAGCAAGAGCTTAAGAGGATCAGAAAACCCATGGACACGTTGGGGCGAAGGAAAGGAGGAAGCCAGAGATCCCTTATCAAAACAAATCTTGCCTCGAAGGTACTTCCAACTGTTAGGAGCAGAGCCAAGCTCATCTTCGGAGCTTTGCTGCCAAAATTCCTGCAAGGACTTATCTGATGAGCGAGGAAACGCAGCGGCCCCCAATCCTCCCAGCACGGTGGGGTGTCTCCAAGGGAAGGCTGGGCTCACACCTGCCTGGAGGAGAGGAGAAGCCGAAAATAGGCGCCAACATATTTTGGCCGAGGCAAAGTACAAATCCCCACCTCTGCGCAGCGGCTGTGTCTCAGGCTCTGCCGTCAGCTGGCGCGCAAGGCGTCTGGTACCGCTCGCCAGCTGATTTTTTAAGCTTGGCTTACAGGTTTGCATTAGGGAATATCAAACATCAGCTCAGAAACGCCTTTGTGGTGGTAATTCCTGGAGCATCCAAGGGTCCCACTGGGATTATTTCTGCACGGTGGGCTCCTCCCTCCAGCATCGTAAACCTCCTTTCTGCATTTGGCAGTGAAGGCGTCACTAAAATTGCTTAAATCAGACTGAAAGAGAAGATGATATCCCGAGGTAGCATATGGTGATCTGCAAATGGAGTAGCAGGCTCTGAACGATGCGTTTCTTCCTGGTCTCACTGGTAGGGTGGTGTCCTTACCAGATAGCGTGTCCTGAAAACGGGCAAAGTTAAGGGAGGATTAGCATGGGTTGTGGCAGTGCAATTATTTCCTTAGTTTTCTGGTTGGGATAAGAATGAGGGTGATGCGAGGAGGTAGAGAAATTGGGTTGGAAAGTAACTCCAAGTTGGGGGAGGACCTCCAAAAACACACCCTGGCTACCCCAAAAGCCCGGAGCCCCCAAGCAGCATTGCCCAGCAAGCAAACAAAAAGCTTTGGAGATTTCTTTTATTTCTCTGTATTTCTTGAGATGACCCAAGTCAACGTGACTGGGTTACAGCTCACGTAGGCAAGGCCGGGTTCTGGGCGCGGGGCGAGCCGTGGGCTGGAAGTGACGGCGAGCATCTCGAGACAAGAGTTTCTGACCTCAGCCGTGGAGATGTGCATCGATGCCGAGGTGATAAGAGCCAGGTTGCTGAACCGGCAAAGAAAAGAAAATAGCGCTTGTGCGTCACGTTTACAGGAGGAAATCGTTTGTGGCGGCAGGGAGCAGGCAGCGCGGGCAGGGATGCTCTTGGAGCAGGCAGGATCACCCCGGGGGTTCTCACGCTGCCTGCAGTCCCGGCAGGGATTTGGTGTCTTTTTTTGTGCCTCTAAACAAACTGCGTGTAAAAAAATGAACCCAACCGTACCTAGACCCTTGTGCGCAGATGGCGACTGATTAAAAATACGGGTATTACTCACCAGATTTTATCGAGGCTTTCCGCATCCCAAAGGGCCTCGCGCAGGCTCCAGATACCATCACCTGAGCTGCGGCTGCATATTCAGCCTTAGCACTTTGATGAACTTCATTTTGATGAACCCTATTTTCTTGGTTTGAGATGTCAGCTCTTAGGTGCGTGCCTCAGCCGTCAGCTCGCTTGTCGGTATTTTGCCTTTTTGGGGTCTGCCCAGAAAAAGAAACCCCAATAAATGAAAAAATCATAAAAGATGGAGAGAAAGAAGTAGCAAGAGATGCATAACGAAGCGAGTCATGCTTGCCTGTGTCTGCTCTAAATTGCTTTAGGATCTGATCAGATCAGGTTCCTTCATACCTTAAGCCAACCTAGAGGTTTTGACAGCTTAAAAATGCTCCATGAGCTTTATCAGCCAGACATATTCAGATGAAGTCAGGGCTCCGCAGTGGTCTGATGCCAGCAACCAGAATAATTAGCGTTTCTACTGCTGCCAGCTCTGAGGTTTTCTTATTTAATATGGTAAATGGTGACAGGACCCTTCTGTCTTTGCCTTAACATAGTGGGGAGAGTAATCCTGGCTGTAAAACTGCATGAACTGCTGAGCTTAACTCTGTAACAGCAGGTAGACCCTCAAGAGGGTCTACAAGCTGGTCTCCAGCCAGGTCTTGGTGGGGAGAAGGGGACTTGACTTGGTTCTCCTGGTCTTCACAGAATCACAGAATGGCAAGGGTTGGAAGGGACCTCTGGAGCTCACCCAGTCCAAGCCCCCTGCTAAAGCAGGCTCTCCTAGAGCATGTTACACAGGACTTCGTCCAGGCGGGCTTTGAATGTCTCCAGAGAAGGAGACTCCACAGCCCCCCTGGGCAGCCTGTTCCAAGGCTGTTCCTTGCTCATGCATCTCCTGGTTAAGCAGAGGATGCTCTTCTGGAAGAGGTGCCCTGGACTGATGTGAATTATTGTGCTCAGCGCATAAATAATTGCATGGAGCCACGGTCAGCTGGAGCTCAGGTTAATTAAACTGGGATTACTTTGTTCTTACCTACTTCCATCCAAGGAGAGGCACGTGAGCCAGCCGTGTGGCCCATGCTGCAGCAGAAAACAGAACTGCTCTCTAGGAAATTAGGGAGAACATGAGAAATACTTGCCTAGACGAGCTAGAGATGTGTTAGTGTCCACCAAGGGACAGGCAAAGCTTCGGCGTAGCGGGGACCTGGACTACAATGCGCCATTGAGTAGCACGGCTGAGCTTCAAACGAGGGAATGGGAGCTATTTGTAGAATCATAGGATCATAGAATCATTTAGGTTGGAAAAGACCTTTGAGATCATCAAGTTAACCTAACCCTGCCATTCCACCACTAAACCATGTCCCTAAGCACCTTGACCACGTCCCTAAGACCTCAACCACGTCCCTAAGGACCTCGACCATGTCCCTAAGCACCTCAACCACATCCCTAAGCACCTCAACCACCTCCCTAAGACCTCAACCACCTCCCTAAGGACCTCGACCATGTCCTTAAGCACCTCGTGACCCAATTTGCCAATAACACAATATTTTTGACTATGTATTTCACCATCCCAAGGTGAGGCACTGCCGAGCTTCCAGAGGAGAGGCGATATGGATGGTGGGCACAAAGTGCTCCAGGGTTTTTGGGTCGAGCCATAGGCTTGGCTTTTCCTTGCTGCTTTTCTTTAGCTGCGTTTCATGGGCTTGCAAGTTGGTGAGCAAAAAGCAAGATCAGGCGAACGTGTTCCCTGTTTTCTTTAATAAATCTACAAAACCTTCCAAATTCCCCTTCATCTGTTGAGGGAATGGAAGGGTTTGTTTGGTTTTTTTTTTTCGTAGGACTGTCATTCCCGACTGGATGTATTATTTTAAAAAAAAAAATGTAAAAAAATCAGAAAATCAATTGCGACCAGTGCCTCTTCATGCCGAGAGTGCTTCCATTAATATCAGATGGGAAAGTCAGTCCAAACACTGAAAGTGGATATAGTTTGCATTTGAAGGAAGGTTTTGTGTATGAAACTGAGAAACGCTTCCCAGTCTGACACCAGTGATTGATTGCAGTTCTGCTAAAGATTAGCCAGACGTTTTAAGCACCGCAATTATTCATGTTTTCATAGTTAGATGCTATATTTAAACGGCGTCTAACAACGTATGTACACTGGGTTATGCTGCTACGCAGGCCCCGCTCCTGAGCCGGGAAGGAAAATGCAATTTTTTTTATTTTTTTTTTTATTATTATTTCATTTTTCCAGATATATTTTGTGCCATGTGTGCTCTCTAACACAGCTAGCCTGATGCACACATGATGTCAATTATGGCTGCGCCGCCCTTGGCACCGGCACCTTCGCAAAGACGGGGGGTGAGAGGTGTCCAGCGAGGAGAGGGGGGACCCTGGGGGGGGTCCAGGCATGGTGGGGTGCAGCTTCTGGCCAGGGTCCCCGTCCCTCATGGCAAGGCAAGGTGCTCCCAGTCACAACGACAACCCCTGGGACCTCGTGGGGATGTCTGGACCCAACGGCTCGGTGTTTGCAAAGCTCTTTGGTATCAATGGGTGGAAAGAGTGAAAATGTGGGGGGTTTTTTCCCTTTCCTGCTGCCGGTGGTAGTGGAAACCCAAGGCAGGAGCTGGCTATGGGATTTCTGGGGATTTCTACACAGGGGTGAAATAGCACAACTTTCTTAGCCAGCACCTCCGGGATGAAGCTAAGGCGACCTTTTCTCTCTGCAATTGCTCTCCTGAACGGCGCATCTCAGCACGCAGAGCTCTTCAGTCCCATCCCCGTCTCAGTTTCCACCTGAAAACAAGCGAAGACACCTTGCAAACCTCAACATTGCCCCACTTCGAAATGTTTTTCATTCTTTTTTGGATGAACAGCACCGTCTCAGTAGCCAGCGATGCTCCCGATGAGCTTTCGCTTACTCGCAGTGTTGAATTTTCCACCGGCGTGGGCGAGCAAACTTTGGGTCACGGAGTTTGGTTTGCATGAAGGCTTGTCCCGGAGATTTTGTAGGTGAAAGCAGTGGGTCTGAGCCCCTGGACAACTTCTGAGGGGTCCAGAAAAGGTAACTCAAGCAGACAAACCACTTGCCAGTAAGCTTCAATTAATTACCCAGAGGTCTACGTCTCTGCTGAATTTGGAGAGCTCAGCAGATCAAAAAAGAGGTTGAGACCCCCTGGCTTAGGGAGAGAGGACGTGAAACGCCGGGAAACCTGGTGGAAAGCCCGACCTTATGATGTGTTTCATTTTAGGAAGGATGGATGACAGCGTGTTTACTGCTGCGAGGTATTGGCGTGGAGATTCATCGGAGCGTTTATCGTCCGCCGCTCGCTGGGATCGGTAGCTTATGGTGGAGCTTTGAGTCAACATCAAAACTCCTACTGTTGCTGGTGAAGAACAGTATTTACCACTTCTCCATTACTTTCTAGGGCCTTGAGAACCCAGGATACAAATGAAACCTGCAGGATAGATGATGACGGTGCTGGTAATAAACACGGCTAACGCAAGGCACGGCCAATCTGGCCAGCCGGGACAGGGTTAATTTGGGGTGCTCCTGCTCGGCCATGTCAGTGAAATTCCTTGATGGAGTTGATGGTGTAATTGAGTACAGGTGGTTTGGGTTGTTGGGTTTTTTTTTTCTATGGATAGGTATTGTTTTTATTCCATTTTTGTATGATTTATAACTTCGGAGCGTTACAGCTGTTCAGACTATATAAAAGTTTGGCTTCGCGTGCGCTCACCTCCCATATGTTACGATATTAATAAACCTCAGCGTTACTAAACGTAATTCCTTTTTTTCCCCCAAAAAAACCCCATGTTCTCCAGACGACAAGCCACACAAAACAACTGTCGGGTGTCCCGGAGCCTCGTGCTCCCACCGCGGGTTTGCGAAGGGGCGAAGTGAAGCCCAAAAAGCCAACAGCAGAGGAGAACGTGAAGCACGAGAGCGGCTCAGGCCTATTGGCATCAACGCGCTGCGAAGGTCCTGGAGCCGCAGGGGTGGGCTTGGCATCGCTCCGGATCCCTGGTAGTACCCTCGGCTGTAGGGAGCGGCTCGTGATGCCACATCTCCCTTCCCTGGGAAAAAAGAAAGGAAAAAAAGGAGGGGGAAAGGGAACAAAAGGGGAAAAAAGGGGAAAAAAGAAAAAAGGAGATAAAGAAAAAAAGGAAAAAAATAAGAAAGGAAAGAAAAAGAAAAAGAAAAGGGAAAAGAAAAAAAAAGAAAAATAAGAAAAGAAAAAGAAAAAGAAAAAAGGGAAAAAAGAAGAAAAAGGAAAACATGGAAAAAAGAAAAAAAAGAGAAAAAAGAACAAAAGGAAAAGAAGAAAAAAAGGAAAAAATATTTTAAAAAGGAGAAAAAAGAACAAAAGGAAAAGAAGAAAAAAGATAGAAAAAAGGAGAAAAGAAAAACCAAAAACTGCAGCATGATGTGGCAGTAAGTAAAGCAAAAAGGAAAAAAGAAAAGGGAAGAAAAGGAAAAAAGGAAAGAATAAAAAGTAAAGAAAAAGCAAAAAGGGGGAAAAAGGAAAAAAAAAAAAGACCAAAAGGAAAAGAAAAAAAACCAAAAGAACAAAGGAAAAAAGGAGAAAGGAAAAAGGAAAAAAAAAGGAAAAAATGCAGTGTAATGTGGCAGTGAAAATAAGAAAAGGAAAAAAGGAAGAAAAAGGAAAACAAAGGAAGAGCCCTGCCCCGAGCCTTCAGCCTCCGCCTCGGTCGCTGATCCCGAATCTCGCGCCAGGGGCACGGGACAACAGGATCGGGACTGCCGAGCTGTTTGCATGGGACAGCTTTGGGCTTCACCGTGCTGTGTAAAATCAGTCTGACCTCCCCTTGCTGGCATCACTGAACCCCAAAATCTTCTATGGAAGGCGTGAACGCGGGCAGCGGGACGGCAAACTTAACTCCAGCCTTGCCGCCGCTCCGGCCGGGCGGGCTTTCCTTGGGAAGGGGCCAATCCCTTTGCAGCTCCTGGGAATTTGGTCCTGGATGCTGCGATGCAAGGAGCATCACCTTGCGCTCGTTTTGTAGCAGGCAGGAGATGCTTGGCATCTTTTTTTTTTTTGCCAGTGGGACCCAAGGCTAAGCTGCTCCCTATATTCTTTCATGGAAATCTCTCCATTCTTTCATGGAAATCTCTCCATTCTTTCATGGAAATCTCTCTATTCTTTCATGGAAATC
>JADKXX010009762.1:0-11400 GCA_017310255.1 Butorides virescens | reverse complement strand
TTTTAGTAGCCCTCCCCTGGCCCCGCTCCAACAGGTCCATGTCCTCCTTGTGCTGAGGGCTCCAGAGCTGGACGCAGGGCTCCAGGGGGGGTCTCCCCAGAGCAGAGCAGAGGGGCACAATCCCCTCCCTCGCCGCTGGCCACGCTTCTCCTGATGCAGCCCAGGGGAGGGTTGGCTTCTGGGCTGCCATCCCTCCATCCTCATCCTCCTGATCCTTCCCCCTGCAATAACGCTCTGCTCGAGCAGCTCGGAGCTGCTGCTGCTCTTCTGAGCACCCCCCCTACCCCCAGAGAGAGAAATAAATTGTGCAGAAACAAATTCCCTGCGTATGACATCCCCTTGGAAACCCGCCGGCCTGGTTTATAATTAATGCTGCTATTGTTCTCCTCTTTTTGTATATTTAGATGGCCTTTTTGTTTAAAGTTGATGACTTGCTGCTCCTTTGAGTGTCTCTCAGGGGAGGGAAATGGATGATATTTCGACAGCGGATCAGCCACAATATGTACTAAATAAACAGACTTGCTAAAAACACCATAAAGGCCCCTTTGTCCGGTTGGATAGCAAAAGGGGCAGGGGGGGGGAAAAATCTCCCAGAAGGATGCTGGTGAGCGTAACTTATCTATGAGATCTCCTATTGCTATGATTGTACCGGAAAGTGTCCTAAATTAAACACTTCCACCCTTCACCGGTCACCTAAAATGTCACCCCAGCTTTAAAGGCTTAGCAGATGGTATCGGCTTAAGTATTCCCCGTAGCAGCCAAGCCTGAGCTGGGCAAGGTCTCCGTGTCCGGCCGCCTTACCGCGCCGCGCGAGAGCTTCTGTCAAGCATCAGAATAATAGGTTGCACATGGCTATCGATTAAATGACAGTTTGCCCTCCTAACAAAATTGATCTTGGCTTTGGATTTAGCGCTCCCCGGCCCCGGCTGTGAGTTTGTTCAGTTATCTAATTTTAATGATCAAGTTTCCATTTCTTCTGCAAAAGTAATTTATATTTCCGAGGCTTTGGAGGGGGAGAGGGAAGGGGGAATATGTGAACACCCAGCGGTGCAGGGGAAAGGCTGAGCGACCTTCAGTCATCCTGGATCTGTCCCTGATATGAGGTGGCTAGAAATTCAGATCCTGATTTTTTTTGGGGGGGGGGGCAGGAGGATCACCAGTGTTTTAACCCCCAGGTGATCTGGACCACACCGCTCATCCACGTGGACTTGAGTCACGGGGCTGGTTTGCAGCGTGGGTGCCCTGCAAGCTCCCCAACGTTGACGAGAAGCTCCACCAGCGTGGGGTTGGTTATACTTTTAATTTCTCCTTGTCCCCCCTGTTTGGGTGGAAACGTGTCGTGGAGCTATTAGGTGTAGGCAACAACCTGGGCTCAACCTTGCCCGTTGGCTCCCGACACAAGCGACGTGCTCAGAGGGATGTGGTGGTGTCCAACGGTGGCGCTTCCACTGGGGAGGCTCTTTGAAGTTTATCAACCCGAAAGAGCAATCTCGATTTATTATTCATGACCGGGTAAAACGATATCATGAACGACTGCAAAAATCTTGCAGCCAGTCGGACACACGGCCGTATGCTGCTGCTTTTCGGGACTGAAGTTCAAAGCTGGGTTAATTGCTTTTGGTCTGTCGTTATCTCTGGAACATCCTATCAATGTTATATGATCAATAAATAAACTCGGAAGAAAATTTAAGGCATTTGTATAGACCAAAATACTGGGGTATGAAATCATAGCAAAATCTGCTTGGCAAAGGAGGCCGTTAAAGCGAGATTAGTTCTCATAAACAACGCCCTGGCGAGTTTTGAAATGCTTGGTTAGACGGCGCAGAAGGGAAGCGGCCGAGATGAGCTGAGATGAGGAGGGGACCACTGGATAAAGCTCCATGTGGTGGGGTGACCCTGGCTGGGCACCCGGTGCCCACCAAAGCCGCTCCATCATCCCCTCCTCAGCTGGACAGGGGAGAGAAAATACAACGAAAGGTTTGTGGGTGGAGGTAAGGACGGGGAGAGATCAGTCGCCAGTTAGCGTCATGGGCAAAACAGACTTGACCTGGGGAAAATTAATTTATTACCAATCAAAATTAGAGTAATGAGAAATAAAACCTACATCTTAAAACACTTTCCCTCCACCCCTCCCTTCTTCCTGGGCTCAACTTCCATCCCGAATTCTCCACCTCCTCCGCCTGAGCGGCACAGGGGGACGGGGATGGGGGTTGGGGTCCGTTCATCACACGTTGTCCCTGCTGCTCCGTCCTCCTCACGCTGAAAGCTGCCCGGCAGGGAGGGACCTGGGGGGGTTGGTCGAGAGGGGGCTGAATAGGAGCCAGCAGGGTGCCCAGGTGGCCAAGAGGGCCAGCGCCATCCTGGCTTGTATCAGGAGTGGGGTGGCCAGCAGGAGCAGGGCAGGGACCGTGCCCCTGTGCTGGGCACTGGGGGGGCCGCCCCTCGACTGCTGGGGTCAGGGTTGGGCCCCTCCCTCCCCGAAGGCCCTGGGGGGGCTGGAGCGTGTCCAGAGAAGGGCAGCGGAGCTGGGGAGGGGTCTGGAGCCCCAGGCTGCTGGGGAGCGGCTGGGGGAGCTGGGGGGGTTCAGCCTGGAGCAGAGGAGGCTGAGGGGAGCCCTCATCGCTCCCTACAACTGCCTGAGAGGAGGGGGGAGCCGGGGGGGTCGGGCTCTGCTCCCAGGGAAGGGGCGATGGGACGAGGGGCAACGGCCTCAAGTTGTGCCAGGGCAGGGTGAGGTTGGGCCTGGGGAACAATTCCTTCCCCAAAGGGCTGTCAGGGGCTGGAAGGGGCTGCCCAGGGAAGGGGTCGAGTCCCCACCCCGGGGGGGATTTAACAGCCGGGCAGAGGCGGTGCTGAGGGCCAGGGTTTGGGGGTGGGATGGCAGGGGTAGGGGGGCGGTTGGGCTGGGGGAGCTTAAAGGACTTTGCCAACCCAACGATTCTGTGATTCTCTTGCCCTGCTCCACTGTGGGGTGTCCCCCCCCCCTCTTCCTTATTTCCCCCTTTCCTAAATCCGTTACCCCAGAGGCGCTGCCACCGTGGCTGATGGGCTCAGCCTTGGCCAGCAGCAGGTCCATCTCGGAGCCGGCTGGCGTTGGCTCTGTTGGACACGGGGGAAGCTTCTGGCAGCTTCTCACAGAAGCCACCCCCGCACCCCCCCCACTACCAAAACCTTGCCACGCAAACCCCGTCCGCTGCAGTGAAGCATCCCAGGGCACATCAGGGTGCCTTAGCCTGGCCGAAGTTGAAAGGCATGGCAAAGCAGCCCTAAAAACCAGGAGCTGAGCTTGTGTCCCCAGGAACAAGAGAGCCTCACGGGGTTCCAACCTCCTCCTCCAACCACCGGCGGGTGAAAGGGACATCCTGGGACCGCAGCATCCCGCACCGCAGCATCCCCAGCAGCGCGGGGTTGACGCTGCTCTTGTGTTCCATCGCCGTGGTCCTTGCCAGGCTTCTTGGGCTTGAAGGGTTTTTCTTTGAGAGCAAAAGCCCTGTCCTGAGCTCCTCTCTAGCCCAGTTATCGACTCCATTCACTGACCAGCACGCGGGGTCGCCGCAAAGAAGGCGGCGTAACAAGCCCAGCTCCCTCAGCCTTTACTCCTAGGGGAGATGCTCCAGTCCCCTCATCGTCTTTGTAGTCTGGACTCTCTCTAGGAGTTCCTCATCCTTCTTGAACGCGTCGTAATGCAGAAGAGGAGGGGATGTCGCGGATGGAGTGAGAGGGAGGCAAAAATAATGTGGTTTATTGGTGTAAAACAGTGAGTTAATAAAGTTCAGTGATAAATGCGACAATAGTTTGAGATTCGATGGCAAGGTACCCTTGGTTATTTACTGCACAGAGGCCAGGGTCAGACAAAACTGTCAGGGAGACCCTCCCGTTGAGTCATGAGGTTCAGAAAAGATCCCCTGGCTTTCTAAACTCCCTCAGAGAGGAGTCGAGGTGCGGCTGGATCCAATCCTAGTCCCAGACTTGGTCAACGGTTTATGTCTAAAGGATTATATATGCGCAATCAATCCTTTATGCCACTTAGCTAAGATTTCCAAGTCAGCGTGCTGTTAGTCACTCACCGAGAATCTGTTGTGGTAAGGAATCTCCCAACCTCGAGGAGTGACCTTGGGAGGCGTCCCTGCTCCCGGGGAGATCCTGGCGTGCAGCCGCTGCCGTGCGGGAGAGCTCCAAGGGCTCTGGGGCTGCTCACTATTGCTGGGGGTCAGAGAATTGGCTCATGGGCATATTTGCATCCTGACCACTGTGCTTAGGTGGGCACATTCCACACTAGCCCTTGGCTATGGTATTGTTATCTGTCTCCCCCCACACCCAGTGGGTGCATCCTTCATGACCAGACACAGACCAGATGCATCCATCACCACCGCCACGGGTGGTTGTCACCTGAAAGAGGTGAAAGGAGGGGGAGTCAGAGACGAGGGGGGAGCACACCGCCACAGGGGAGAGTGTCGCGGGTAGAAATTAGCAGCTGAGGCCATGCAAAGCCAGAAAGAATCGTGATGCTTTCCTTGGTGGTGAGAGGATGAATGAGCTGGAAACCAGTAGGAAAAAAAAAAAAAAAATCAGGAGGGAAAACCCCCTTCAGTCCTGCTTTTTCTTGTGTCCTGTCAAGTGAGAACAAGGTAATGAAGTTAAAGACTCTGAAGCTGAAAGGGGTGGGAACCTGAATCCCAACAAGGTTTGCTTTTTTTTTTTAAATAAATAGTGATTTGCTGCCACAGTAAATCAAAGCTGATGTGGCTGAATTTAAAACACAGGCTTGCCTACCTCTTCCAAAGGCCGGTTCAGGGAAGCGCATCAGGGGAAAAAGGAGGCTTCGGTGGTACGGCAAAATGTGCATTCCTCCCAGGGCCCGGGGCTTTCTCTTCCTTTCTTTTTAAAGAACCCAAAGTTTGCCAGATTCAGGTCAGAATTTGAAAACTGGCCTTGTCTCTCAGCATTGCACGTGTGCTGGGTATCACAGAATGGCAGGGGTTGGAAGGGACCTCGGGAGCTCACCCATCCCACCCCCCTGCTCAAGCAGGTTCTCCTAGAGCATGTTACACAGGACTTCATCCAGGCAGGGGTTGAAGATCTCCAGAGAAGGAGACTCCACAGCCCCCCTGGGCAGCCTGGGCCAGGGCTCCATCACCCTCACAGTCAAGAAGTTCTTCCTCCCGTTCACCTGGAACCTCTTCTGCTTCAGTTTGTGCCCATTGCCCCTTGTCCTGGCGCTGGACACCACTGCAAAGAGTCTGGCTCTGTCCTGGTGACCCCCACCCTTGAGATATTTGTAGGTGTTGATGAGATCCCCTCTCAGCCTTCTCTTCTCCAGGCTGAACAAGCCCAGCTCCCTCAGCCTTTCCTCCTAGGGGAGATGCTCCAGTCCCCCCATCATCCTCGTTGCCCTCCTCTGGACTCTCTCCAGGAGTTCCTCATCTTTCTTGAACTGGGGAGCCCAGAACTGGACCCAGTGCTCCAGGCGGGGTCTCCCCAGGGCAGAGCAGAGGGGGAGGAGAACCTCCCTCGCCCTGCTGGCCACGCTCCTCTTGATGCACCCCAGGGTGCCATTGGCCTTCTTGGCAACCAGGGCACCCTGCTGGCTCATGGTGAGCCTTTAATTTGGGGGGGTGTCTGCGCAGGCAATAGCCATGCTGCGAGTACGAGGGTTCTCCCCGGTTGGGATGCTGTCACTTGTGCCTTCCGCGTAGCTCCCGTCGGAAGCGATAGACAATTTTTCTGTGATTGCTGGGAGAACAATTAATAAATTGCATCGAATTAGAATTCCATGAGCCCTGCAACAGAAAAATGGATTACGTCGGGCCCGGCCAGCCGCCCTCCCTGCTCCCTCGCACGGCCGTAACCTCGGAGGAACGCTCGCGTTACGGTTCCCCGCCACGAGGAGGTCAGATCCAGTGTTGCAATAGGATTCAGTACCAAAGGCAATCTCAAAATACTGTTAGGCTGAGTGAACCCTGATAAAAATCACAGAAACTCAGAGCTCAGACCTCTCCCAGCCTCCAACCGTACCAGCACAGCCCACCTCGAGCCGTGCCCGGGGCCGTGTCTCCCAAGGTGTTGGCCTCGAGGCGCTTGAAAATAATAAGGTTAAATGAGATCTATTTAATTATTTATCTATTTATTTATTTATTTTAGGAAGATTAAGGATGGATTCAGGCCCTGCACCTTGGGAATCATGTTGAATCCTTGGCCAGGAACGTTTCTGTGCCTCAGTCGTCCATCTTCACATGGATGCTGATTTTTTTTCTTACCTCCTTTACTGAGCTCTTGAATTTTGGATGGCTGCAGGGTGGGGGTAGCTGCCTGTAGATAAACCTCGCAGTGGCTACGGCGGTCGTGGCTGTCGTCTCGATCACGATGCAGGATCAGTAGCTAAATATTTGCCTTCCTCCATCGCCATCTCTTGTTTCCATCCTCTTCTATCAGGAATTTGCCTGTGTATTTGGTATTGCTTAGCAGTGGAGAGTCCAGTTGCACCAGTTTGCTCTTCTCCACTGCTGGGAAGGTATTGAATCAGCTGAGAAAAAAGAAGGAATATAAGACAGCCCTAGAGGAGGTGATGGAGGGATGATGGTTGAGGTTGGGATAATCCCTCCAGGAAAATGGAAGCCTCGTTATTTAACGAGATGCTCTTTGGAGAAAAAGCCCTCTGTTCAGAGAGGAGACCAGGAGAGCTGGATCTTCTAAAGAAATGCAGGTGTAACAGATGATTGCTGGATCAGCCTTGTGATAACGAACACCATAAATCCCAGGTGAGCTGCCAATGTAGAGGAGGATGCTTGAGGGACAACATCTCCCCAGCTTGGGACACCAGCTGAGGTCATGGTAGGTGCTTTCTGGACACATGTGGTGGGCTTGTGTTGGTGGTGATGGACTTCCTTCGCGATGCCATTGTGATGATAGATGTTCAAGATGCAGATGGCAATGCTACCCCCCCCCCAGCTTTAAATGTTACGGACTCAGCACAGTGGCTTAACCGATGCTTTTGAGGAATTTGGTAGCTACTAAAAACACAACTGCTTTTCTGGGGCGTTCCTACCGTGTCTCTGAGTGTAGCAGAGGGTTTCTGGAGGCCAAGGCGAGGGCTTGGAAGGTATTTCCACAGAAAATTGCAAAACTAAATCAGCTCTGCGTGCTGGTAGCTCTATTATGATGAAATGCACTGAACCAAAGAGTTCAGCGTTCTTGGAAGCTTTTCTTGTGGTCAATGCCAGAGATTTCTGATTAATAAGGAAAACAGGATGGCTTCCTCCCTCTGAGGTGCTGGGATTAAAAAAATTAAGCAATAGGGATGAGGAAAAGCCTGGAGCCAGAGAACATAGCAGTAGCAAAAGAAAGAATAAGAACAAAAAGTGCGCATCCCCCAAAAATAATAGGGAGGGAAGCGGTTTCAAAAAGGCAGTGGGAGCTTTCTCGGGGATGAGGTTGGTTCAATGCCCTCTTGAAGATGTGCAGTTGATTTGCTGAGCGTCTTTTCCAACCCTGATAAATATCTGAAACAGGGGAAGCACCGCTCTCCTGGGAGTGGCAACGTTAGGAAGCCTGGCTTTGTCAGCTCGCCCTTGTTTGGATTCTCTAGTGTCTAATAGAGCTGAGCTTCTCTCTTGTAAGGCCTTGTCTTCTGTAGCTGCCCATCTGCTTTGAGGAAAGAGGGAAGGTAATTGCCTCAAGGAGTTGTGGGGTCTCCATCTCTGGAGATACCTAAAACCCAACTGATGATGTCCTGAGCAAGCTGCTCCAGCTCCCACACCTTGAGTGGGGACTGAGTGATCTTCAGGGATCCCTGCAGCCCCAGTTACTCTGTGGTTCTCCATGTTCTCTATGGGAATGGTTCAAAGCTGTGCCGGGGCGGGGGTTAGGCTGGACGTTAGGAAGCATTTCTTTACCAAGAGGGTGGGCAAACACTGGAACAGGCTTCCTAGAGAGCGGGTCGATGCCCCAAGCCTGTCAGTGCTTAAGAGGCATTTGGGCACTGCCCTCAACAACACGCTTTAGGTCCTGGTCAGCCCTGAAGTGCTCAGGCAGTTGGACGAGGTGATCCTTGTAGGTCCCTTCCAAGTGGAAATAGTCTGGTCTATTCTATGTTTACAACTCTGAGGTCTCTACGTGCCCCTTTGTGTTTTAGGAAGATGAAGGATGGTTTAAGGATTGACCCGTGTAAGTATTAAACTGAACGAAGAATAAGCATGTACGCCTCGTGTTCTTGAGGAACCCATCCCTAAAGGAAGGAGTAGGAGAGGAAAGCGGAGTGGCTTATTCAACGGGTGAGCCCCGTTCCATGTGTCGTCAGCAGGCGAGTGAATCACGGGGTACGCACCGGGCAGAGCCCCCTGGATGCACGACCGGCCGGGGCATCGAGCCCTGAGTGATGGGGGGGCATTTATTACCTTGAGCAAGAACAAAGTGGTACCCAAAGGCGTTCCGATGTTGTGCAGACATTGGCGTTAGGATATCTCCGTTTTCTGACTGTCCTGCGTCCCGGCCAACAGAATCCGATCGCCCTCCGCTCATGTATTTTTTTTTTCTTTATAAATGTAGTTCGATGATGAAATAGAAACACATGGGTTTTTTTTTTCGAAATACCATGTTAATTTAAAAAAGGCCTTTTTCATTAGACATTATATACACAAGGGCTACAGATTACAAATGCAGAAAATTAAATTGTAAACTCTACAGTGAGGCCTTGGGGGGGGGGGGAGAGTAAGGGGAGACGCGAGCCCTCCCCGTTCCCCAGCCTCCGCCAGGGCGCTGGCGTGGGGGCGGGCAGGGGAAGGCTCCCTCCCTTCAAACCCCATGGGCCACGGAGGATGGGTCAGATCCTTATCAGCTTTCAATCAAACTCAGAACTCACGGCTTGCTCGGTTTCTCAGAGTTAAATGACTTTTTGTGCATGAATTTGAAATGAATTAGGGATTTTGTCTTTTTTTTTTTTTTTCTTCTGCTGCTGTTTCCAAGTAAGTTATTACTAAAAAAGATAAGAATCAGATTCATCCCGTTTCTGATCCTAGATCTTAATCAATATTAATTATTGCAGTAAATCTGTCCCCACTGAATCCCTTCGGTGGCTGTGGCAACAGGTCCAGGTCTCGCAGCATCCTTCTCGGTTCTCTTCATAAACCCTTTGCTGCTTCCTCAAGCCCCCGGGGAACGGCGTGTGGTTCCTCTCCCGTTGCATGTGGTGTGCACACGCTCCGTAATCCTCCCTCCTCCCCTTGGTTTTCAAAAAAAAACTCTGGAGCTGAAGACACTCCGTGCCCTTCGCTACTTGATTTCTCGTTGTAGCTGCAGCTTCTTAACGCTGCCTCCCTCCCCATCCTGAAGCTTTGCTTTGTCGCTTTTGTGATGCCCCTGGGCGAGGAGGATGCCGAATTACCCGTAAGATTTGCCTGGTGTAGAGATGTAAGATGTGTAATAGAATATATAATAGGTAATATAGTAGGTACCTTATAGTGTATAATAAGATTATAGTATATAGTAGATGATATATAATATACAACATGTAATATATAACATAATTATATATTATGTATCATCATATATAATTATTTCTATAATTATATATAATGTAATGTAACACAATATAATCCTATATCTAGTCTAATCCTTCCCCAAGGAAGCCAAGACCCTTGCAATCACGCTGCCTGCGTGTTTTGCCCCCGCGTTTTCCCCCTCCGCTCCTCCCCACGCTTTCCGAGCTCGTTGAAAGGCTTCGCTGCAATTCCACGAGGGGTGGAGGCTTATTAAATTACTACCAGTTTCATGGAAATAGGATAAGAGGGGAAGTCCAGCAAGCGTTCTCCCTAGAGATATCCCTGCGCCGAGGGCTCACGCTTGGTTACACCCGGAGAATCCAGCGGGAAGGGGGTTTTGTAGATGGGATGAGGTTTGAGTGGGGTTGGCCCATCCTTTGTACCCAAGTCAGAAGACATAAATTTATATAAAGCCGTGTTTGCTTAATTTGGTGCTCGCCGAAACACTTGTTTGGGACTTAGGACATGGTGCTTATGAGCCCCTGGCTGACTCTGCAAACGCCTTGACCCTTCGGTCCCGCGTGGGCTCATTAATTTGGTCTTTTAAAGGAGCTGCTGATTTTCAGCGTCTCTGAAACCGTTTCTGGGCTTTATTTGCTCATCTTTGTTTCCTGGAGCATTGCGGGGCTCAGCTCCCCCCCCAACAGCATCATCCCTATGTATGATAACAACCGTGCCCCAGGATTTCCTGCAGCTGCTTTAAACTTTGCAGCTCCCTCCCCACCGCTTCTCCCGGGCGGTGCCTTCACCGCCCAAGGGCTTTGCAGTGGGAACGCAGACACCTCCTCAGTGTCTGCAGAAAACAGATTTTTATTTCTTTTTTTTTTTTTTTTTTCCCCTTTAGTTTTTTTTTTCCATGTGTCCCTCCAGGGTGAGAAAGGTCACTTCAGGCGAGGAGGATGAGGAGGAGAGCTCCTGGTGGCTCCCTCCCGGGGCAGGTTGGACATGCACCGCGCTATTCAGCGTTGCACGTGTCGGCGGTGCAAGAGGAGGAGAACATCAAAAGCCCGAGGTTCTCTGGGCTGCTGAAGGCAGCGTTATTCTCCCCGTTGCACATCGCCTTTTCGCTTCTGCTTTAGGCATTAGATCAAGCCTTCGAGCAGGCGGATGATTAATAACCCATATGATTTCCATCTCCGCTGGCATTTCTTTCTAGATCGTCTCAAATCTACGAGGGTTTTTATTTTTTTTTCTCCTCTTCTCATTTTTACTCAACTCCGTAGCCCTGCAGATCAGTTGTACGATCTCCTCTTTACACACGTGCTGGCTTTCAGGTGGAGCTGGGATTTTCTGGAGGCTTTGCTGTCCCCCTCTGGGGCCGGGTGAGGGTGGAGGTGGGCAGAGGTGTTGCTCGTCGAGCGGTGGAGAACAGCAATATGCAGGAGGTCACGGACCCAGGGCCTAAATAAGTGATGAGATGTCATGAAAAATTTGTATTGGAGCACAAGGGAAGCTCAGCGCATGCCATGAGCTTGCTTGGCTTTTATTTATTTTTAATTTTTTCTTTCTTTTTGAATTCACCGTCTCATTTATTCAGGCTTCTGTCTCGGGAGACTGGGGGTTTTCTGGGCCGTTCAGAAAACAAGCCCTGTTGAAAGGGAAAAGAGCCTCAGACGCAGCCGGCGGTTCAGAGGGGAAAATCTTGAAGCAAGAGGAAGAAAATGTGGGAGAAAGCATTAAGGCAGGAATGAAAAATGAGAGAGGCTCGTTAGCAGCCAAGAGGGATGAGCAGCAGCATGTGAACAGGAATTGCTTTGCAGGGTTTTGACGTTGCGTGGAGGTTTCAGGGGTGCAAGAAGTGCTGTGTGCCCAGCTTCTGTCCGTCCAAGGTTGTCCGTCCAAGGTTGTCCGTCCAAGGTTGTCC
>JADKXX010009760.1:0-42070 GCA_017310255.1 Butorides virescens | reverse complement strand
TTTTTTCCCCCCCTTTCTTTTTCTTTTTCCCCTTTTTCTTTTTTCCCATACTTACCTCAATCTCACCAGGGCACTTTTCTCCCAACACATTCAAAATTCCCCCAAGTTCTGAAAGAAGACCTGCCTTGGAGATGCAGGTCAGCATTGGGACTGGCCGCTGTGGGATGAAGCCGGGGCGGGGAGCATCAGGTTTGGGCAATGCATCCTTCAACAGGACAGCACCTTTTGGGGTCCCATCAGCCCTCGGCAGCCGCTCTCCCGCCAACCCCCCCCCTTCCCAGCCCTACCCCTATGCTTCGAGAGCGTATTTAACCCCAAAAGGGGACTTTTTGCTATTTCCTCGCGCCGCCTCCCCATCACCACCCCGGCCGTGGGTGTTGAATTCCCCGCGCCGCCGTCGTCCGCTATCGCCTCTTTTCCCCACAAATTACTTTATAATAGGGCGATAACTCTGCGTGCACATCGTAAACCAGCTCTTCCCAGGATTTATACCCTCCATCTCGGGGCAAAGGGGATTTCGCAGCAGCCGCGCGTCTCCTTTCTCTCCCAACCCGGCTCTTGGCATCCAAAATCCGCCTTTTTTTTTTTTTTTTTTTATACCTTTCCAAGGCTGTGACAATAAGCGCGAGGCCAGCCAGGGGTTAGTGTGACACTGCGTAAGGAAAAGCCTTTGCTTTTGTTTCCAGATCCCTCCCAAGGTTGGGGGTGGGTTTTTGTTGTTTTTGTTTTTTTTTTTATCTACAACAAATAGCCATAAATCCTGCCGGTTCTGCCCATGCCCGGGGCTGCCCGGCGGATGCGGTAGTGGGATGAGACGTGGGGATCCCTCCTGATGCTCGGCCTCTTCGTCGCCTCCTCCTTACGTAGAGCGAAGGTTTGATTCATGGGCAGCTGGGTTTTGGTCACCCTGGGTGTCTTCAGGAGGTTTTTCAGCATGCCAGGAGCAAGTGGTCCATGCTTTCCATGCAAGAACACTGGGGGGTTTGTTTGGTTTTGGTTTTTTTTTTTTTCTTTTTTCCCCTTACACATTAGTTTCCTATCAAATCAAAGTTCTCAAACCGGTTTGCGCCCACCAAAAATGGAAACTGGTTCCAATACGCCCAGGATTTTCCCAAAAGAAGGGAGCTGCTGCAGAGAGCCAGGCTCCCAAACAGACCTGGCAGGAGTGTCAAGTTTAATTCCTCCTCTTTTCACCCTTCCTGGAAGCACTTTTGGGGGTTCACCTGAAAGACTGCGGTCTAGAGGATGCAACCCCCCCAAAAACCATTGGTTCACCCCCCGCCATCAGCTGGAGCCCAGCGATCTCACGGCCTCGGGGTTTAAAATCTGCTTTACCCCGTAGATGCTAAGAGGAGCCGTCCCAAGGGGAGGTTTGGTGCTGTCCACTCAACCAAAAAAAAGCAACTTTTTTACAGCAGGGCTGGAAAACATAAGGTGAAATAATGGACTTTAATCTTTACATTTTCCATGGAAATTTATAAGTCTCTAGCAGCTGAAGAAACCCTTTTTTTTTTTTTTTTTTTCCCCCCCAAAGCCAGGCGTTACCAAATTCACTGATTTCTAACCTTCTGCAAAGTTATTTTATTCCTCTGTTTGCTTTCAGCCAAACGTTTCCTACCAGTCTTGTCTTCACAGCTGGTTTAAATATCCAGCTGCTTGCGCGCCTGCCTCCGTAGAACGCGCTGAGCTAAATGGCTCTCGCTGTTTTCCAAACACCATTTCAGAGGCTGGAAATATATATCCCATGGCCTTATAAAAATAGTTCTAATCAACCACCCAAATGGCCGGGGTATTTCATGGGCCAAAGTAGTTTTGCAGGTGTCCCTGGTAGGTAGGGGGAGTGGTGGCACTCTTGGGCCGGGGACATCTCTGGAAGTGGGTGCAAAGCCTGGCAAAGCTTCGCGGGGGGAGCTGGCAGCATCCGAGGCCACCTCCTCTGTCCCCTTGTCCCTGCCCTTTGCATCCCCTGCCCTGGGCAGGGACCCCAGTGTCACTCGTTCCTTCTGCACTGATCATGGAATCATGGAAGGGTTTGGGTTGGAGAAGCCCTTGAAGCTCCCCCAGCCCAACCGCCCCCCTGCCATCCCACCCCCAAACCCTGGCCCTCAGCACCGCCCCTGCCCAGCTGTTAAATCCCCCCAGGGCTGGGGACTTGACCCCTTCCAGCCCCTGACAGCCCTTTGGGGAAGGAATTGTTCCCCAGGCCCAACCTCACCCTGCCCTGGCACAACTTGAGGCTGGATCCATCTCCTCTGGACAGGCTGTGCTGGAGTAAGTCTTCTCCTGGGAGGCTGGTGCAGGTACCAGGGTGGAGAGCAGCCATGAGGACAGCAAATGGGGGGAAAAAAAAATGCCCATTTTGCCCAAAATGTTTCCTTAGTGCTGCAGCACAAGCAGTTCTTGCATCCCCCAAGCTCCCCCTTTGCCATCTGCTGCGATGAGGACGTTTCTCTGGGTGAGGACCATGACAAGTAAATGATGGGAAGCATGAAACCTCATCTCGGTGCCCCCATCACCCGTCCCAAATCCCCATCGCCTGTTGTGTTCCTCGAACCCTCCAAGACGCGTTCCCCTCCGCAAAGGTTCTGGTTGGGTTTTATCTTTGCTCCCCATGTGCCACCCCATCGAGGGGGGGATGCTGCCTGGTGGCTTTCTCGTTCACCCCGAGCATCTTGAAGAACTTCAGGCCACCTCCAAACGATGCCACTTACCTCCTCAGCCCCTACCCCTAATGAACATTTAAGAGGTCTGTAATTAGGAAAGTGGTGTTTGCAAACAGAAAAAGGCCATTTCTCCAGCAAAGCAGCGGCAGAACCAGCGCTGGAGCCGCGTGGTCCCCGCTCGGACCACCCATGGGTACCGCAGCCCTCCTCCCGCATCCCGCAGGTGTTTGAATCCTTGAAGTGAGCAAGCCCAAGCTTTTTGTTTTCTCTCTATCTATTAAAAAAAAAAAAAACAATCCACCAAACCAAAGAAGAAGTTCCAGGTCTGAGCCTGCCTCCTGCGAAGCCAGGCAAGGGCACTGCAGTGTGTTTTGTGTTTACAGTAGAGCTTAAAGAAATCAGCATCAGTTACATAGGGGGAAAAACGAGAACACGCTCAAATTGGACCCCAGGGCAAGGTTCGCCGAGAACAATAGATCTGCTAAACAAAACCGCCGAGGATAAGGAGGAAGTTATCATGAAAAGCAGGGGATATATTAGTTTAGTTTTCAGTGGTGTGGTTTTGGTTTTTTTTAAGAAAAAAAAAAAGGCATTCCAAGCACTTGAACTTGAGCGTATCTATTTCGCCGCCCAGACGCTCTCCTCTGGAAGGGCCGAGTGACCTCTGCGGCAGGAATCGCGGGCGCTGAGCTCTCCCTTCCCTCCCGTGGCAGCCGGGAGATGAAGCGGCGGCCGCCCCTGCCTCCCGTCACCCGTGTGTCCGGAAAATAAATGGGAGGACGGCGACGGGCTGCAATGCTTTTGCGTGAAGAGGGCAGCCAGAGTTTAGGAGGCCGTGGCCTGAGAAAGGTTTCCTGCTGGGTGAAGGGATCGCTGGACCCGTTCTCACTCCTTCTTGCTCTTTTTTTTTTGCTTTTTCTTGGGTCTTTTGAGCAGAAAGCCCTGCAAGCCTTGGAGCCGCTCGCTGCCGCAGAGCCCGTACACAACTCATTGCACGCGCAGGAGTAGAGGACAGCACAGGAGCTGCTCTTTCTCTCTCCTATTCCCTCAAATCACTGCTTCTCCACCTCCTGCCCGTGCCGGTGCACGCCAGGCTGCTTCCCGGCGGCTCCCGGCGTTTCCATCTCTCCCCCTGCCCGAGGACGACGGGAGGAAGCGCGCCGATAATGCTCATTAAATTTATAGCCGCGTTGCGCTGTAATGTTTAATCAAGGTTACGTGACTGTGTGCTGCCACGCAGGGTACAAGTTCAATGCAAGGTGAATCTTGTCTGAGATAATCTGAAAGTTCATTCGGAGGTGAAGGCAGCGGCAGCTTCTCATAGACCGGCTGGGGTTAGCGAGAGGTCACCTCTTCTTTATTTTTTTTTTTTTTTTATCCCCTTTTTTTAATGTGTAAACAAAAGAAAAAATGCAACTTTGCAGAGGACTTGGCATCAGCGGAGCAACAGGAAAAATAGCCGCGGCGTGCTGGCCCTGCGGCGTGGTTTGGTAGCCAGCCAGTGCCGGGCCACGGGGCTCAGGGCAGGCGATGCCGGTGCCTTTAGGGATGGTGGGAGCAGCTTAAATCCCATATCGTGGCTTTCTCCTGCCACGAAAAGGAGGGACCCTGACTGCTACCTGCCAAGATGATGCTGGCTCCCCGGTCCCTGCTCCCCACTGCATTAACCCCTCCCGGCCCAAAACCTTTCTGGCTGCGACTACCCGCTCTGTCGATTCATCGGGAGCGTTTTGCCCTAGAAAGGTGGCTTTTAAAGTGATTTTTTTTCCCCTCTGATACTGCAGGGTTGGTGGTGGAGGTGGTTGGTGTCCAGGCTTCTTTGGGGGACTGCCACTTTTGTCCATTCTCAACCCGCTCTCCTGCACTCAGGGGCTTTTGGACGTTCGGGGCTTTTGGTAACTCCTCTCCTTCCCTGCTAAAGCATCCTGACCTGCAGCTGAGATGTTAGGATTTTCCATGTTCTTTCTGAACGGTGTCTTTGGATTTCCAAGTGTGGCTCGGGTAGGGCGAGTCAGATCAACGCAGGAGGCTGTACGCACCGGGAAGGGAATTCCGTATACACGGGGGTGCCTGCACGCACGGTGCCGTCGTCTCCCGACCACAGAGCAGGGGGGCTTTTACCATTAGCAAATCCAGCTTTTCCTCCCCATAATAACTTCAAAAATATTTCTAAGAATAAGTCTCGACAAGCTGAGTGCTTTCCAAGCATTGCCTCCCCGATTCGGCACCCGTCACCTCGGCTGCTGACCCCGAGCAATTCGCCAGGCTCCGTCCTTGCCGGGCAGGGCGATGGGTGCCCCTCCCAGCCGTGCCCACCGAAGATCTAAGCTGGTGAGGCTGCCGGGGGGATGCTTCTAGAGGAGACATCTTTGCTTCGGGAATGAATCCCCCTTTGTGATGCTTCAATGGAAACGCAAAGCGTTATTCAACAGCGGTCCCTGGAGAACGCTCTTCCGAGGCGCTTCCGTTCCTCTTGGCCGCTGCCCAGCGTTGTCCCGTTGGCTTTCCTAGGTTGGAGGAGCTGGAGGGGAGAAGCACAGTTGTCTTCTCCGGGTGGAAAGCACCGTGCAAACTTGTGAACCTGCCTGGAGAAGTTGATGAGTCTCAATAATTATTTTTACGAGTGCAAATTGACTACTAAATCCAGCCGGGCAGAGTTTCCTTTTCTTCCTTTGGCCATTCATAAAATCCCCCACCTGGGCGCTTATCGCGAGAACCAACTGATTTTACTCTGAAACACTGAAATCCCAGTGGTTTTCTACCAAATAATTTCCATGCCTTGGTGCTGGTTTGTTTTTTTTTTTTGCCAAGCACCATTGCACAGCGCTTTGCGATGGTCACAGAAACTCGGGATTTCCCTAGAATTCAGTTTAGCCTCCAGTGAATGACTAAAGCCCTGATCCTGCACCATCAAGTCAGGAGGAGCGTGAACGGAGCTGGTAGGGACTTTCCAGCCACCTTCAGGACTGTCACCGTAACGCGATGTGCTAATCCTCAGCGTCCCCACCCTGCGCTCTCGGGCTGCTTTGCATCACTTCTCTTGAAGCCCCACAGCCTTTCTTGGCTCCTTCATGTGGTTTCATGTCGCAGGCTGGGAGGAGAAGGTGGATTCCTCAAAGCTGCCTTTAACCCAAAGGGGAGTTTTTGTTGCCATAAGTGCAGAAGTGAGCTACGATCAGAAACACAACATTTTTCGGGTAAAGCCGTGTTTGTTAAGATTTTAATGAGATCCGTGGAATAAATATCTTCTGAAACGGTAGGAAAGTCAAACCATGTAATTACAGCATTACTTCAGAGCAGGTGAAAAGCCAGAGGTTTTCCTCCTAATAAACGATGAACATTTGCAGATGGAAAAACCTTTCCGCACACACAGGGCAAGCAAGAACTTTTCTGGAGACCTTCCCCTAGAAATCTGATGCAAGAAATACAAAAAAACCTATAAACAGGCAGTAATACAAATCTGAAAATAATCCAGACTCGACAGATCAGGGCTTTGTGGGTCTCAAACCTTGCTCCGTTACGTACTGTCCCATCGGCCATAAATCTCATGGTTTTTCCAAGAACTGCTTCACTTTTGCAGATAGAAGTAACCAGGAAAAAAAAAAAAAGATAAAATTGCTGCCTGAACTTGCAAAATCAATCCAGTTAAAAAGTGAGATGAGGAATTTGGAATCGGTTCTCCTCCCTCCAGCACGAGCATTTGGGAGGAAGGACAGCCTGGGGTGGGACATCTGCCTAGGAGACCTGGAAGGGTCACTTGAGCGTAGAGTTATTGGGCCTTGCAGAGAGGTCCAGGCAGGCTGGACAGTACTCTCAGATCTACAGTAACTCCTACGAGTCCATCTCTCTCTTGCAGGCAGGTCTGGTGAGCACCTAGAATAAGATTGAGCTTCTCTGAGCTCCACGTGCATCGATCTCTTGGCTTGTGCATCGCGTTGGCTTGTGCAACGTCAGGTTGCTGCAGGTGCTGTCCGCCCCCTGGCTTGCCTACGCTCAATACACAGAGCAAATCTTAGTTTCCAGTGAACCTAAGTGGTGACAAACCTGCTACTGCTTTCATTTGGGCCATCATTTCACCCTCTGTGTCTTTCACAAGTAAGCGAAGAAACATCATGTTCCAATTCCTGGTGCCGTTTCTTCTTAGTAATGCTATTGTCCAAACCCACGTCTCCCCATGGGTTAGGGTATTTCTTTCTCTTTCAGTATGACTTTCCCACAAGGCATAATTGAAACCTCACCAAAATAAATTATTTTGAATGTACTTGTCTGTGGCTGCTGATGTTGGAAACTCTTTGGGCTTTTGTACTCAGTAACAATTACCCACTGGCTGGTGGTAGGGGCTGCTCAAGCGGTGGTGGGGATGGGCTATGGGCGAACTGGGAATTGGCACTGGTTTGGATTCAGTAGTTTCTTGGGCTTTTATGGAGGTACCCAGCGGGACCAGGTCTTGCCTGGGTGTTTCCTGGTCCCACTGGAAGCATCTTGTCCCTTCGTACAGGCGGGTTTATGTGGGGCGATGGTAGGACCCAAGTGCTGCCTTCCTCTGAGCCTCTTGCTGTCACCTTTTTCAAAGGAGCTGTTGTGTTAAATCAGCAAAATGAGCTTTTTAAAGAAAAGATCTCTCACTGTTATAAGCCAACGGTGTGATCTCTTGCAAACTGAAGCACAGCTGGTTTGTCGAAGGTGTCAGGTGGAGGGCTGCTCGTTCTGTGTGCTGCCCACAACAAAGACGGGGGAAGAGGAGCATCAGACTTCGAGGGTATGAGGATAAGGAGGGATAACAGAGCTTTTTAGAGCTGGGTTCAGCTTGGTTCTGAAAATGTTCCCAGAAAGCAAGAGCAGTTGCTCATGAACGTGACCCTCAGCAGGTTTCAGGGCAAGAGTGCTGCCTCCAGCTGGGAAACCCCCAAACCCGACTTAATTAACACTTCTCTGCATCCTGGCATCCAGGGGGCATAAAGGTCATTACAAAAGCTTGACCCTGTGGCATAGCTGTCCCTTCCACGTTGATCTGAACCTCCCCCAAAAAACCCCCACAAGAAGATCTCGGGAAGATCAAGGAAGATGGCCCAAGGTGCTGGGCCATCTTGTCTAGACCATGCTTTTACCAAGAAAGGTTGGACCAAATGATCCTTGAGATCCCTTCCAACCTGGTGTTCTGTGATTCTATGATCTCATGCACCCACTGTTGGCATCACCTAGACCTAGGCCAGGCTCCACCAGACGCCTGGCTGTCTCTTGCTTAAGATGCAGCAAGTTAACTCTAATTCCCTTAGCTAAGTTGGATGTGAGAAATCCGGGATAATTGCGTTTAAATTTGTTGAAACAGGTTGCAAGATTTGCCAGCTAATGGTCTTGAGTCGTCTTTCCCTTTTCATCCTTCGGTGTGTGTATGCGCGCGGGCTGGTGGTGTTTGTTTTGGGTTTTTTTAATAACAGTGCTTTGCAGAAGGCATGTCGGGCAGTAACACCTCGCAGCCCGGCTCCGGCCAGCTCCAACGTGTGGTTCCTGAGCACCACGCAAAGTCAAGAACTCCTAGTAGAGATGAGTCTGTCTCCTGCTGTACGTGAGCTTGGAGGAAGAAGAAGAACTAAAAGGGTAATTAATAGCTGCAGGGACATGAGAATCCCTTAATTTGGGCTTTTCTCAAAGAGAAGGTTTAGTTCTTTATTGGATGTTTCCCACCAGCCCTCGCAATGTCTCATTGCTGGTGGATCTGCTGATACCCTAACAGTGTTGGCAGAGGAAAGTCCTTTTCAAAACCATCTTGATGCTCTCTCTTGTCACGGGGAGTAAATATCGTGGTGGATAAGAGGGGAAGGGATGTTTGTTTCTGGGATAGAATCACAGAACCATAGAACAGCCCGGGTTAGAAGGGATCTTGAAGGATCATCTGGTCCAACCTTTCATGGGAAAGGAAGCCTGGATGAGATGATCTAGCACCCTGTCCAATCACATCTTGAAAACCTCCAGCCATGGGGACTCTACCACACCCTCTGGGAAGTTGTTCCAGTGAACAATCATTCTCCCTGTAAGAAGTTTCTTATATTGAGATGCAACTTCTCCTGATGCAACTTGGAGACTTCTCCATGTGGCTCCTTGTGAAGAGCCTCCGCCCTCCTTGTAGCCACCATTTCAGTACTGGAATATTGTGATGAGGTTCTCCCTGGGCCTTCACTTCTCCAGGAAGAAGAGACCTAGACCTTGAAATAAAGTGAACGTTAGTCTTCAGGCTGGGGTTGTTTCTCCTTTCACCATCTAGTTACCGCGTAGCCATGAGGCTCTTGCACCAGATTGCCTCTGGTGATGGCTTTTTTACAAATACCGATTGCTTATATGGGATTTCAGCCCCAAAAAGTCAAGATTTTAAAAAGCAAAAGGGATGGGGCATGGGGAAGACGTGGGCACGAGCGCAGAGGTGATGATGGCTCTTTTGACCTTAACAGGACCAAAATGTGTGTCTGTTAGCAACCAGATCCCTTCAGCAGGGACTGGAAAACCCAAAAAGTTTGCTTGCTGGGGATCAGGAAGATGTGGTTTCCATCTCTGGCTGGACTGGAGGCTTGGTGGCTGCCCTCGTGTCGTGAGCAGCTCCAGCTGTGAGCAGTTGCTCTTCGCTTTTAATTCGGATGAGTTTTGCTTCCTGCTTCAGTGGCTGTAGAATCCTTTAGGTTGGACACGTAACATCGTGTCCAGCGTCGTGGCGGTTCTGTCCCGGGAAGCTCTTCCCTCTGCTAGCAGGGAATGATCGCACTCCTCTTCCAGTAGACTTGTCCATGAGCCCAGAGCATTTGGCGCGTCTCAAGTGGAAGTTCCCTGCAGGTCAAAAGCGATTGGGTGCGACCCCCCTGTTTGTAGATGCTCCGAGTGGTGCTGCATCAGTTCAGAAAAGGGAAAAGAAAAAAAATAGAAGAGCCAGGTGTTGCGTGAAGTCAGGGAATTCAGGAATTTTCATCTGTCCTCTTGACCTTCATGTCTTAGGCTTGAGGAGGCGAGGAGAGACCCTTGGGGCTGTGAAGATCCCATATCTAGAGTTATCCCTGCAACTTCATCCTGACTTCTCTGAGACAGAGCAAGGGGGGCGTTGCGTGGGTTTATTTTCATCTTGGAAGACATGGGTCTCCATCATCTGTATCTCTAGGCACCGTGCATCACCTCCCAGGTTGGTGCCGAGCCCGCTGTGACGCTGGTGCAAGCGTGCAGATGCTGGTGCTTGCTCTGGTCTTGTTCCAGGGTCGCTGGCAGGGCTTGCAAACTGCGTTTTGAATCAAGTTGGGGTTCACGTGACGTGATTTCTGCCTTGGCTGAAAGATTTTTATCCAGATCCAGGGCTGTCATCTCGCGTCGGACAGAACATACTGTCCCGCTTCGCTTTGCATCTCGGGGGGAGAACCTGCAAAGTGACTGCCATGGCCCCGTTTCCAGCGGGCAATTAAGTCGCAGCCATCGTTTCCCTGCGCGTGGCGTGAGGGCTGTGAGAACGTGCCTCTGCTTTGAAGAAAAACCCAACATTTCTGGAGGGTTTGAGATGGTGATGTTACAAGGGGGGGGAGAAGGGAAGTGGGTTTTGAGGTGGAATGGAGGGAAATGGGGAGAAAGTGCTTCTCGACCCCTGCAAGGGGAGCCTGGGGCAGGGCTGGGAACTGGTTCCCAGTTTAATTCTTTCTTTCCAGGGTTTCCAGTTGTATAAAAACTTTTTTTTTTTTTTTTTTTTTTTTTTTTTGGAGTACCTTCCCTTTGGCCGCATCTTCAAACCCTTCCCCATTTCTTCATTTTTCTAAACCAAAGGGAAGATGCTTCTCGTGCCCCGGGAAGCTGCAGGGTCGCGGCTTTCGGAGCTCATTCCACTTTCGTATCATCGCCGTAAAAACTCCTTGGGGTTTTTCCTCCCTCCCCCCCCCCCCCCCCGCCCTTCTTTTCCTTTCCCCCCAGTCTATGTCCTGTCAAGTTTGATTTATAGCCTTGAAAAGGAGACTCTAGTTTGAAGAATTAATGGTATTTGCATATTTTGTTTGGAATCTCCCCCGGCAGGCCCGCCGCTGCGCAGGCGGGTTTTTCCTTTCTTTTTTTTTTTTTTTTTTTTTTTTTTTTTTTTTTTTTTTTTTCCCCCCCCCTCGGTCGTTCAGATTTAGCAGCAGAGGTGAAAAGTTTAAACAGTAAAACCAATAAAACCACATTTATGTGACAGATAAATCGTTTCGAGACGGCTTGCCCTGAGCCGTCAGGCTTCCTCCTGCCAGACCTCTCCCTCCGTCGGAGCGCGACCCGCGCCGGGCGCCCGCAAACGCCGGCCGTGCCCCGCGGCAGCCGGGGGCCAGGGGTGCCAGCCCCGGCTCTCCTCCGACCTGCCTCGCCGGCAAGATGGATGGGGGCAAACGGTTGTAAAATACACAGGCCATCCGTCACTGTCCTGAGCTGGCCGGGGGGAGGCCGGCTTTTCCAGCGCTCCGGGAAGGTCCGGCCCAGGGTGGGAGCAGACTTAGGATGGGGCTTATTTAGAATCACGGACTGGTTTGGGTTGGCAAAGCCCTTTAAGCTCCCCCAGCCCAACCGTTCCCCTCCCCCTGCCATCCCACCCCCAAACCCTGGCCCTCAGCACCGCCTCTGCCCGGCTGTTAAATCCCCCCCGGGCTGGGGACTCGACCCCTTCCCTGGGCAGCCCCTTCCAGCCCCTGCCAGCCCTTTGGGGAAGGAATTGTTCCCCAGGCCCAACCTCACCCTGCCCTGGCACAACTTGAGGCCCTTGCCCCTCGTCCCATCGCCCCTTCCCTGGGAGCAGAGCCCAACCCCCCCGGCTCCCCCCTCCTCTCAGGCAGTTGTAGGCAGCGATGAGGGCTCCCCTCAGCCTCCTCTGCTCCAGGCTGAACCCCCCCCAGCTCCCCCAGCCGCTCCCCAGCAGCCTGGGGCTCCAGACCCCTCCCCAGCTCCGCTGCCCTTCTCTGGACACGCTCCAGCCCCCCCAGGGCCTTCGGGGAGGGAGGGGCCCAACCCTGACCCCAGCATTTGAGGGGTGGCCCCCCCAGTGCCCAGCACAGGGGCACGGTCCCTGCCCTGCTCCTGCTGGCCACCCCACTCGTGATACAAGCCAGGATGCCGCTGGCCCTCTTGGCCACCTGGGCACACCCTGTTGACCAACACCCCCAGGTCATTGGGGTTTCTCTCAAATGTGCCTCTTGTGGCGCTGTGTACAGCTGGAGCTACCTGCGGTGTAGAGTAAAATCATAGAATGACAGAATGGTTTGGGTTGGAAGAGCCTTTTGAAGATCCTCTAGTCCAACCCTGCCGTGGGCAGGGGCATCTTTCACTAGGTCAGGTTGCTCAAAGCCTTGTCCAACCTGACCTTGACCACTTCCAATGATGGGCCATCCACTACTTCTCTGGGCAACACTGCCCACCGTCTCACCACCCTCATAGTAAAACATTTCTTCCTTATGTCCAGTCTAAATCTACCCAGTTTTGATTTAAATCTATTGCCCCTTGTTCTGTCACTACAGGACAAGTAAAAAGTCCAACCCCACCTTTCTTATCAGCCCCCTTTAAGCCCTGCAAGGCCACAATCAGGTCTTCCCTCAGCCTTCTCTTCTCCAGGCTCAACAACCCCAACTCTCCCAACCTTCCTTCACAGCAGAGGTGTTCCAGCCCTTGGGCCATTCTCATGGCCTCCTCTGGACCTGCTCCAACAGGTCTATGTTAAAACAGGTCCATAAAATAACTTCCCCTGACCATCCCTTCCTGCTGGTGCCAGTGCAATGGAAGGTGTGGTGGGGCACCTTCAGTGCCAGCAAAGCCCAGCAGCCTCGTGCGGGAGAGCCGCGGTGCTTCAACCCGGCTGAGTTGAACTGAGTTGGAGTAGAGCTGAAGCAAAGCTGTGGGGTGGGGATGGCTGTTGGGCCAAGGACCATGCGCCATCCCAGCTACTCATCACCAGGTCCTGGTGGGAATGGCAAGCGTTGACTTGGGCTCCCAAGCCGGAGAGCAAGGACTGAGCCGCCCTAGGTGGCCGTTCATCCGACTTTTGCTTGAAAGTCTCCCCATGCTGGATTGGCCACACTTTCAGAGACACCTGGGAGGTTTCTCCAAGCCCTTTCCTTACCCATCCCCTGAGCTCCTGCACGCTTCCCCGAGCCTCTGCTGTCTCCCCAAGCCTCCTGGCTATAACACCTGAAGCTTTTTATTTTATTTTATCTTCTCCTAACCTACTTCTAATCATCGCCTTTTTATTTTGGTTCTTCTTTTGTCCCTTTCTCCTGGGGCTTTATTTCCACTCCCCATGAGGGGCTACCTGGCCCTTTGATGATCTGGCCAGGCACTTTCTATGGCAAGAACTCTTGCTGCTTTGTTCGTGGCTTGCCAGAGGCACGTTCAGCCCTGCTGGGGCCACCAGCAGGAGGACTTTGGTGCGTTGGGGGGGGATCCGATTTAGCCTGTCCAACCACGCAGCTTCCCCCAGCAGCCGGCAAACCCAACAGAAGAGTTTTGGCCCCTCCTGTGCTGTGTGAAAAGAGCCTGTGAAATCATATTTAGGGTTGTCTCTTGAAGGTGCCCTTTGGAAAAAAAACTCCCGCCGATGGTGTTCAGCTCGGGTTTGTAGTTAACACACTGGGCCCGCCGTACAAAGCTGCGCCGGACCGCGGGCTGGAAAAGCCCTCTTAGGTCCCAGCTAATCCGTCCCCCCTGCCAGCCCGGGAGATTGTTCCCGACAGCTTGTTTTCTTTGCCCTGACCTACATAGTCAAAAAGAATCTTGTTGCACATTTTTGTTTTGTACCTTGAGGTCTCGGAAGAGCCAAATCCCCTTCTTGGCAGGGCGGGATGTGTTGTTAAACAGTGCTGGAGTCTCCAGGAAAACCATGGAGACGCGGGGACAATGAGCCCTCTATGGTCCTTGCTTGGCCGCGGGATGGTCCTTCTTCTCCAGGCTTCAGCAGTGGGCACCGGGACGCGCGGAGGCGGGCGATGAAGACGTCGGCGCGCTTGGCAGCCTGTCCCGCGCTAGAGCGGTCACGGCAGCTCTCCAAGGCGGAAGGTTGGGGAGGGAAATGCAGCCGCTCTTAATTAACCTGCTTTAGATGATGGAGATGAAGGCTTCATCTCATACATCCTCAGCTGTGCTCTCGTGGGTGGGTGGGTGGAGAGGCCAGTCCTCTCAGGGGTGAGGAGGTCCTCGAAAGAAAGACGTGGGAGCTCCTGTTCGGGTTTGAAGGAAAGGTGGGGTGGAAGAAGGAGCTTAGGAAACCTGGGCTGTGGTTTGCTCCCTCCTCACCCAAACCAGCTGGGAGCCGTGGGGCACTGAGGGGGTCCTTTGCAGAGGTGAAGGGCTTCAGGTGCAAATTTTGGGGCTCTAAAACAAGGACTGTCACGGATGGCTGAATTAATCTGCTTTCTCCTTCCCCCGCTGCCAGGGGCTGGTGGTTTCTCTTACAAACGTCTGGAAACCACCTGGGACTCCCAGTCTCTGCTGGTAGCTGCGTTCACCCAAGATAAACCCTGGATGTGTTTATCTTAAGCTCCTGGATGGGTCCCACACCTCCCCGGGGAGCTCTCGTCATTAGAGACGCTTACAAAGCGCTTGGGAGATGTTGAGACGGAGCAAGCGGGATGAGAAATCCTTCTGGGCACGGTTCAAACCATGCCGGGGGTTATTTGGGGACAGAAGAAATCGGTGGTGACTTTGACCCCCAAAGTGCCCTCCTGAGGCACTGAGAGCATCAGGGCGCTGGGGTTCTTTGCCTCCTTGGGGTGTCTCAGTCCTCATATCCCCTCTACCACCAGTTTGCCCCCAAAACAGAGATAACGTAGCAGGAGTGCACTACGGCGATATTAATATAGCCATGCATAAATTAGCATTAAATATTAATAAACTTACCATTAAATAGGAATCTGTTAATAATTGGATATTAGCAGAATGATATTAAATAAATTAATAAAGACGGCGAACCATTTTTTTTGTGGTTGATGCTACCTGCCCAGGATCTTTGCCAGCTTTCAGATAAACCCCCCCGCCCTCTCGCCAGCTTTTTAAAACCTTTTTTCTGTTTGTTTTTTTTCTCTCCGGCGGCTCCTTCAGCTCCTAGATCTGTTCATCCAGTGGGACTGGTCGACGTACTTGGCTGACTACGGACAACCCACGTGCAAGTATCTCCGTGTCAACCCGACGACAGCCCTCATCCTGCTGGAAAAGTGAGTGTGGGTCCGGGCACCCAGGATGGTTTTCACCCCTATCTCGCTTTTGGGCAAACGCGTCTTCTAGCAGCTCATTCCACCACACGTGCGGTGCCTGGAGGGGGCAGCCTGGGGAGAAGGAGGGTCCTTGTGACCCAGCGAGCAAAGCTTTCACCCCCAGGTGGACAGTGAGAGCTCAAATAGAAAAATCCTATTTTATTCTCTTTATTCTGGACTAGATGACCTCTAGGGGTCCCTTCCAACCCAAAACATTCTATGATTCCATGATTCCATGATTCTGTTCTGCTCTACTCTGCTCTACTCTACTTTACTCTACTCTGCTCTACTCTACTCTACTCTACTTTACTCTACTCTACTCTACTTCATTCTATCTCCCTTCTGTTGGATCCATGGAGAGGATCGAGTGCTAAAAGCCCAGCTATGGGACGGGGCAGTGCCTTTAGGTGGCTGTGTGCTCCAGGGCTTGCCCTTAGCAAGGCCACGCTCTTTGATAAGGCTGCATCTGGGCCTGGTGCCAGTCCTACAAGCCAGCCGCAAGGAGGGGAAGCCCATGAGCTTCCTGCAGATCCAAGGAGTGGGATTTGCTTTGCTTGTAACTCCTCTGAGCACACGGGAGAGAAGTGCCACCGGTCACCCAGTGTGGTCAGAGGAGGCCCAGATGACCTTCTCTCTGGTAGACCTTCAGGCTCTGGTTGGGAGGATCAGCCCTACTCCTGCCCCTTTGCTACCGTCAGACCTCACAGCTGATCTTCCAGCTGATCTGACAGAGAAGTGACCTGCCAGAAATGATAATTAATGATTTTCCAAGCAGCTCACGCCATGAGCGCTCCACTGCTGAGTCTCGCATGGAGGAGCAGGCAGGATAAGCGAGGTTGCAGTCGGATTTGGTTGGGTTTACTGGGAAATCAGACCCCTGGGAGGAGTCTGAGCTGGTTTTTGGAGTTCCTCTCTTTCTCTGTTGCTTGCAGAGGAGGAGATGGCTAGTTTAGAGTTGGGGCTACACTTTTAGAAGACGGACCTTGGTGTGCTTCAGAGCTTTGGAGTTGCATCTGTATTATCTGTGGTCCACGTAAGCGCCCCACCTCCTCTCCCGCAGAGGAGAATAGCTGATTTCACAGCAACTCATGATGGTACGGTGCACAGGGCCTAAATTTAGGGAGCTGCTGTGTGTTGAAGCACTTTTATACATTACAGCGTTGGGTTTACATACATATTTATATGTGCTGTGTAACACGTCGTGTTACTCGCAACGTATTCGCAACCTGGCATCCGGGATGGAAAAGCACGAGGTATACTCAGAGCTATCGATAAAATGGTAAAAAATCCGAGAGCTTGGACATGAAGCAGCTGGAAGAGCCAGGGAACTGGGAGCAGGCAGCGAGCTGGGATCCGTGGCAGCTGCTGGGAAGGCAGTGGGACAGCAGGAGGGCAGCTCCAAGCTCCTGGCCATTTGCCCCAGGTAGCCCTTGAGCGTACAGCATCCCCGCTTGGTGGTGGTGGTAAAAAAACCCACGAAGCCCGGCTTGGCTTGCCAGCCTTCTCCCCAAAAGGGGTCTCATTTGAACAGCAGTCTTCATGTATCCTGTTAGCTTTTTGGAGGCAGCCCCGGTGGAGTCACCGGCGTGGCGCTTGCGTCTCCCGCATCCTCACGGTGTGGCATCGCCCGCATGCTCCGGCAGGCTCTGCCCTGTCTCCTCTTGGGCTTCAAGCCCTTTGGGGAATCATCTCCATGGGGAATCATCCACCAGGACTCCACACCGCTCCCCTCCGCGCGAGCCCCCCTCCCCAGCCCTCTCCGTCGGCAGCCAAGCTTTGCCGACGAGGCGACGTGACACTCCGATCCGCTGGTGCATTTGGTAACGTGTTCTCCTCGTTATCTCTTTCCCTAATCACCCATCTCCCGTAGGATATCACGAGTGTAAGTATGCTGCTTTTACCCTCACCTTGCAGTGCCTTTATTGTTTGGTTGCAATGGAGCACTAAATGATCTAAATGCAAGCAGGCTTTGAAACGGTTCCCGCCGGTAACTTTATCGTCTCAAATGCACTAATTAGAGCTAAAAGAGGAGCTTTTACTCTGTTGCTTTTTTTTTTTTTTTCCTTATAGATTAATTTAAACAAAGCTTGGCTCTATTGAGGGTGGTGTTTGTTGACAGGGGTGGGAACAGTGCTGAGTTTTCTCTTTCCCTTTTTTCCCCTTTTCCTTGTTACAAACCCGGGTTCCGCTGTCCCAGGGCTCTGCAGGCACATGCTTGAAGAAATAAAATCATCGATCCTCCAAAGAGGAGGCTGCCCAGGGAGGTGGTCGAGTCCCCATCCCTGGAGGGATTTAAAAGAAGGATGGATGAGGTGCTTAGGGACAGGGTTTAGTGGTGGGATGGCAGGGTTAGGTTAACGGTTGGACTCGATGATCTTAAAGGGCTTTTCCAACCCAAGTGATTCTAGGATTCTAAGAGCTGCTGGAAGGCGTTGCCTCCCTCTCCCAAAGCTGATATCCTTGGGTGCACCGCTTGATCGGGGATGGGGTGTTCCCTATAGCCAAATTCTGGCAAAGGAGCAGGCTGGCATTTCTGGCCACCTCCGACACCAACCACGTTACCCTGGCTCCATGGCCATCTGCAGGGCTGTGGTGGCAGGACCAGAGCCGATGTGGTCTCCTCGAGCAGATCTGCAAGCTCAGCCTCTCCCGAGCACGCAGCCGCTTCCGCCCTGGCACAGCACACCCAAAATCTGCAGGATTTGATGGCCTGTAGGCAACTTGGGTCATCAATGGTACTTCATAGCTTAGTGCCTCTACCTTCACATGGTGTCTGAAGATACCAGCAGCTCCCATCCCTCCCAGACACTCACCCCTGCTTTAACCACCCCCGTGGGTCTGTTGTGGGATCAGTAATGCTTTCCCACCCCGACCCAGTAGCTTTAATCCATCCAACTCCTTTCTAACCGTCCAAACACGGGCAGAGGTTTCCTTGCATGCGACACGCGCTACTTCAGAAACGTTTGGTGGACCTGAACAGGTCCCATGGGATCGGAGGTGGCTCCGAGGATGCCCAGGGTGAGAGGGCTCTTAGGGCAGAGGATGCTCTGCTGCAAATTCCCCAGGCGTCACCTGGGGGTAACGACGGCGGCGGTGGGGGGTGATGGGTGCAGCTCTGGGTGGAGGTTGCTGAAGGTGTGGGGTTACCTTCAGCACCCCTGATGTCCCCACATAGCCCTGTGACAGAGACCCAGAGCTCTCAGCCGTCCCGCTGAAGTGCTTCGAAGCCGGACAGCACCGCCCGGAGGGACGGGTGGCCCGCGGGAGGGTGGCCCTTGCCAAAATTCACGATGCCGTGGCACCTCTAACCCCCGCGACTCAAAAACCCCGCTTCCCGCCGGTGCCATCGCTCCCCGGTTCTTGCGGCGGAGCGGCTGGCAACCTGCTTTGGTTACAAAAAATAGAGAAAGAAAAAAAAAAAAAATGATAACTGCTTTTAGCTGACGAAAAGCGCTCCAAGCTATCTTGTTACTGTTGGGAAAGCAGCTCGACTGCAATCCGGTGTCTTTGGGCACTTCCAGCTTTAGCAAATGAGCCTTTGGGATAAAGTTGTTATCCTTTCTTTCCAGTTCCAAGCTGGATGTTTTTGGGACCATTTCAGATTCCCTTTGGCTCTTTTTAGGAAGACTGAAGCATCAAAAAACTTGGATTTTATTTTTTTTATTGTTGTTAATCGGTTAAATAAGTTTCAATTTGTGCTCAGTTAACTCAAAAACCCCGGGCTGATGAAGTGCCAGCTTCCCAGGGACTGTCAGCGCTGTGTCCTGGTGGCTTTAACGCTTCATTTAGGTCCCCAAAGCCGAAAACGCAGATTTATGCGACTCAGCCAAAGCCACCCACCCCTGCCAGATCTGATTGACGTGGCAAATAATGTACAAATTGGGGTGTTATAACCGAGCGGTGCCGGCTGAGAACCAGGGGGTTGGATGTTGAGGCTGATACCCTCAGGACCTGTTGAAGGGTTGACCCTCGTGGGGGGGTTTCCCTGCCCAGCACGTGCCCTGCCTGCGTAAAGCCAATGCTTGGACCGTGCAATGAGACCTGACCCCCCCACCCCCAAAAATACGCATCCGCCAATGCAAGCGTGCATGAACCCCCCCAGCTTTGGCACGGCGGGGAGAGATGGAGCTGCTCCGGCGTCGCCGTCGGGTCCCATCCCACCACCCGCTCGTCTTGGCTCTCGCCTTTTCGGAGACCTTGTGGAGACCAGTGCGCTGCTTTGTGTGTTAAATGTAATTTTAAAAAAAAAAAAAAAAAAAAAAAGAATCTGGAGAAGATTTTTAAATTGAGGAAGCCAGCGCTGGATTCCTCCCTTTAATACAAATTTTATAATATTGTATAATATTTTCGTTCATGACTCCGAACCGTTCCGGCTGCCACGAAAGCTGCATCTCTTGGCCGCGTGCAATGCACTCTTCCCAATAAGAAATTCAATTCATTTCAATTAAGAAGCCTTAACGCTGGGGATTTGACCCTAATTTTTTTCATTTTCTCCTAATATTATACCCTTGTCGCTTACCGCTTCAGAAGGTGACACGGGGACGTAGCAAAAGCTCTTTGGAAGGGGAGAAGGAGGGGCTTTAGGGTTTGGTGCATTTTGGCATTAGAGGTAGACCCGGTGGTGACTTTGGTTGGGATTTGTTGGGTTTAAAGCAAAAATGCAGACTGCGTAAAGCCTGCACGTGGCTTGGTATGCCCGCCTTCACCCAAATACCTGGCCAAAATTGGGGTAGAGCCCTAAAGGCAGTCACCTAGCCGAGCCTGAGTACGGAGATTTCCCATGCGATTCCTTCGCGGGGCTGGGGCGCGACGTTGAGCGGCGATCCCCGTGCCATAACCTGTTTCTGCTCTGCGCAGGATGAGAGACACGAGCAGAAAAAACAACGTTTTTGCCCAGTTTCGGAAAAACGAGAGGGACAAGCAGAAGCTGATAGACACCGTGGCCAAGCAGCTCCGCGGCCTGATCAACAGCCACCACTCGTGAGGGACACGGGGACCTCCCGCCCGCCGCCGGCCCCTGCACCCCAACCTTCCGCACGCCTGGACTTGGGATCCTTGTTCAAAGAGAATATATGTATTTTTTTATTCACCTGTATAGCATTCGGGGACCCTACCCCTGCTGACAAAACGTTCCTCGTTAAGCAATCCCGGGGAAGGTAGGCAGCGCTGCTCGTGAAGGTGGCATCAGGAGGCTCCTGTTATAAACTCCTATTTTCAGGGGGTTGTAAAGCGACGGTGAATCCTGAAGCCTGAGGGAGAAGTTCACACCCAGACTTTTATTATTTTTTTTTTTTTTTTTTATTTTTTTTATTTTATAAGCCAAAATTGAAAGAATGGGTCTGACTTCCTCTTGTTAACTTATTGAGTTGCAGAACGAATGGGAACGAAACGTTATAGGGAGGGGTCGTGGCTCCGGGTTCTTCTCACGGGCTCCGGCAAAAGGGGCACACGTTTCGAACCAGGGTCACCCCTTGTCTTGCCCGCTTGCCTGGTGGATTTTAGGGAGGGAAAGAGGCAAACGGCTTTCCCAACGTCCCTCCTCTTTCTCCTGGAAGGGCTGATTTTGGCTGGAGATGGCTGGAGCTGCAACCCCTTTCCCACGCGCCTGTAACCAGCGTAGCCCCCCACCCCGAGCTCCACCCCTAGGACCTGCCGGTGTCTCTTGGACCCGCACTGAATGTAGAAGGGCTTTGAGAGCTGCCTCGTTAATTAATTAGATTTGGAAGGGCTAGAGCCAGAGGGTGCTTTGGCAGGGTGTCCTGCCGTGCCGCTCTGGCCCCGGGATGCTGCTGCGCGCATCCAGCGCCGTCGGGTACCAGGAGAGCTGGGATGCTCGGCAGGGACAGGGCGAAGGTGGACTGGGCTCTCCCGGTGGCCAAGGCACTCCGTTTGGGTTTTTTCCCCTCTCCTTGCACCTCGTTTCCACGCTGATGTCCCATCTTCCCTCTCCTCCTGACCCGGCGCAGCAGGCTGAAGTCCCTCTGCCTCCCGTGCGCGCCTGGGCTTGCGCCCTACGAGGAGCAGCCCTGCAACCTCGCCGCTGGCCCGGGCAAGGAGGAGGGACCTCCTGGTGGTCCCTGAAGCGGAGGCAGCAGCAGATGCCCCATGGAGCAGCCCCTGGCTCAGAAGTGCCTACGGACAAAATCCCCCTCTCTGTTCTGGAAGTGCCCAAAAGTCCTCTGCTCAACCCAGGAGGGCTGTGGGGAGGAGGGTCACTCTGCCAACTTCAACCCCAGGGTTCAGGTGACGGAGAGAGGGGACTTTCACCCTTACCTTCTCCTTACCCTTTTGACTCTAATTACTGCAGGCGAAAGCTTATCCAGCCGGTTCCCCCACCTCCCAGACGCTGGCATTGAAGGGAATTAAAACCTTCCTGGAGGATGTTACGGCCCTGGCAGCGCTGCTTCAGCGGGGGGGCGAGCCGTGCCCGCCCCTGCCCCCCTCGGAAGGCGGTGGGTGCTCAGCTCTCCAGCCCCTTCTGGACGCGGAGGGGCGTCTTGCTGAGCTGCCCGGCGCGGTTCCTGCTCCTTCCCCTCCCGCGGCGCAGACCCCCGAGGCTGGGGAGGGGCAGGACTTGTTGGAACATCCTTTGCAGAAGAGCAGCAGCACCTTCTCGGGGCCTTCAGCCCCTTGGCTCTCGGACCACCTCCACTTTTTGCCGTGTGTTTCTTGCCCGGGGAGCTCTTCTGACACTCAAGCTCTGGACGCACGAAGGGGATGGTGCTTCCTCTTCCCTCCTCGTTCCTCAGCAATACTGGTTTGGTTTTCCTTTTGGTAAGGGTACGTGTTAATGAACCCTGACATTAGGTAGGCACGTTGGCAGCAATGACCTTCTGGGGCTGTCGTCCTGTCCCAGCAGTCTCCAGCCACGAGGACCAGTGGATTATTTGTGTTTATAGGAGGGAAGAGCCAAACTTGGCTTTGCGGTTCCTTGCTTTGGCAGGGAGGATCAGAGGTTGTCTTCTTCTTACCGCCTCTGAAGTGTACGTAAGAAGGACAGAGGAAAAAGCAGCTGAATGGAAGTTGGTGTTAGCGTGGCCAGAAAGGGATCATCTTCGTAGGTACAGCTCCGTGTGACCCAGCAAAGGCTTTCAGAGGGATGAGCGAAAACAAACTTGGTCCATTCCCCGCTGGCGACCTCTTTCCTGCTCTCTGAAATGCTGGACCTGAGCGTGAAGCAGCCTGGGGGGCTTCACCACGGCCCCTGTGAGCCCCAGCTCCATCTTGGCATCCCAAATCCCGCGTGACCAAGAAGGAAAAATTGCCCAACTTGCCAGACTCCGGTGGGGAACTCTTCCTCACCAAATTACTGCGGAAAGGAAGCAGACTGGTCCTTACGGTCCTGGAAGCCGTGGGAGAACCCTCGGCCCTCCGGAGACACCGTGCCCATGAACTGCAGGACCATGGGACGCTTTTGTCCCTCGTCCCCATCCCTCCAAAGGGGGTGCAAATGCAATCGGCTGGGTTGAGCGTCAGACCTGAGCTCCTACCCGGAGGATGGAGATGGAAAGAGAAAAAACCCAAGCTTCCCGACGGTGATGGCAACAGGGGAGGCTTCAATCCGCAGAGATTCAGTTAAGGGCCATCAAATGGGGACAAGCACTTTTAAGTCCAACCAAGCTGCTACAGCTGCTGGCAGCGGCGGCGCGGAGCAGCGGCGAGCGTGACAAGTACGGCGCTCCGGCTTTTCCAGGTTTTATCAGTGGGAGGACAGACTGTCAAACACAATTTTTCATCGCTTTGGTCAGCCGCTGGCTCTGCGAGTTGCTGGGATGAAGGGAGGAGGAGCAGGGACCGGGGAAGGGGCTTTGTGCTGCTGGTGCCAGCGGGAAAAAGCACCCAGCTCCGGCCACTGCCTCGAAACTCCCATTTTTTTTCCCCCAAGGGGTGGCCCCAACATTGTGTGCCTGCAAAAAAAAAAAAAACCCCAAAGCTGCTGGGCCTGGGGGCAAGGTCTTGTTTTGGCTGCTCTGGCCAGCTCCCAGCCTTCCCCATCCCACATCTGGGCTCCGCCGAGCTGTAGTTGAAAGAGGAGCGACGCGGCGCTGCCGTGCCTGCCCGGGATGGATTTCCTCGGGGTTGGGATCCTGCAAACCAGCTTCTGGCGCTCAGGACTTGCTGCTGGGAAAGTCAAACTCGGCCAAGGGAGAGATTCAGCGAGTTTCTGATTTCGGGAGGTCAAGCACCTAACCGCAAGTCACAGAGCGGGATGAAAAATGGCATTTTGGTGCTCTGGTCCTAATTAACTTTTTGTTCCAAGAGATGCGGTTCCATCCCTTCAAAATAAAATTAATCTTTTGAACAGATTGCTTAAAAAGCCCTGGAAGACATTTAAAATCCCTTCTAAATCTCTTACTAATGATTGGTATCCTCCGATACGGATGGCATTGCTTAAGAGGGAAAGGTTGTTGCTATAAATTTATAAGGGGTGGGGGGGGGGGGAACGGGGGCAGAACCCGCTGCAGTAATCAGAGATTTGCAACCCCCAAACAAACAGTGCTGCTATTAACACCCCCATGTACAGCCATTGAACCTTTTTATTTTATTTTTTTTTTTAAAGCAGTGGAAACTGGGTTGTCGTCCCCGCTCTTCCCCTACCCAACGACCATAGTTCAGCACCAGTGGGGAAAAAAAAAAAAAAAAAACCAACAAAAAAAGGCCAAGTTTGGCTTCCTGAGAAGCATCCCCACATCTCATCTTCTTTATAACCGCCAGGGGCTCTGCCTAGGGCTTGGGAATGATTTTATAGAAGGGCTTTAATGCGCCATGTCGCAGCCCAAACCGTCCCTATCCACCTCCATCAGACGGCAGCGCGTGAGGGAGAGGAGGAGATGATTTTTCCGGGTGTTTTTTTATTCCTAGGGCTGGAGTTCAAGTCAGATGCTCTTAGCAATTTTGCACTTTGTTCTACATCCAACCGCAACTCCGGGCTCCGATGGAGCGGGGTGGGAGAAGCTGGCTGATGCTTTGTTGGAGGGGGTGGGTTTTTTGGGTTTGTTGTCTTCAAAATTGGCTGCTTTTGCGCTGCTCCGAAAATGGCAGTTTGGGCAGAAGGCGTGGGGGTTGGCACGCCCGGCCCCAAACTGTTTGGAAGCTGCTGGGAGGCAGCGTGGAAGGCGGAGGCTGCGATGGAGCCGGGGCCGCTCCGGTGGCGTCGGCTGCTGTCGGCCCCTCCTGCGCTGAACCTGGGTTTAGGGTAAAATCCTTTTACCCCCCCCACCTCCCCCCGAGGTAGCGATGATGGGAAGGGGCAGTTGAGGGAGGTTTGCGGTCCGTCCCCCCCCCCCAGCATCCCTTCCAACCAGTATCCAAACCCCAGGCAGAGACACCTTTGCCCTTGGGTGGTTCCTACCTCTCCGCCGCATCTCCGTTTGGTTTTTCCCTTTAATTCTGGGTTGGCTTTGATGCTTTTTTGGAGCATCAAGTGGTTGGGGGCATCCAACCACTCTCCCACACCCAACCACATCCCACAGCTGGATGCACGTCCCACCCCCGGATGCCCAAGTGATTGAAGCGACCCAAATACACCGTGCTCTGGGTGGGATTCACCCCCAAAAACAGTGGATGGAGACGGGGGGGGGGCTCAGGGTGTCACCTGGGGACGGGTTGATTTGCTTCACCTCCAAAGCCGCTGCCGCTCGGGTCTCCAGCCCCTCTCTTGCCCCCGGGGCCGCGCTGGGTGCTCGGGGCCGGGCTGGGGGAGCTGTGGCCGGAGCGAGCACCCATCCCACCCGCGGCTCCTCCGCCTCGGGGGGCGGCAGCCCAAAACCTCCGCGGGCAACTGGGGGTCGTGCTTCTGGAATCCAGTCTGCACGGGTCGCTCTCTGCCTTGGCTCTTCCCTCTGATTTTATTTTGACATGAGAACGCGCCCCCGCCCTCGCCCCCCTCCCTCCCTCCCTGCCCGCCGGCTGCCTGGGTTGCCTTTTCTCATTTGGTTTTTTTGCGGGGGGGGGGGGGAAGGACGTGATTTTGTAAACTAATGTGGTGAAAACAGCTTTTTTTGCACAAGTCGTTGCACAATAAGGGGAAAATTTAGTAAATTAGTTTTAACTTTAAAGGGAACTTTTTTTTTTTTTCTTTTCCTTAAAACTCACTTAGCAGAGCTACTGATTAAAAGAAAAAAAAAAAAAAAAAAAAGAGATGGACTGATTAAAAAAAATGGACTGCATGGTTTACAGGTTAAATTGCGTTAGAAATTAGCATGTGGATTTCGACTGTACATTTATCCTATTGTAACTTCTATTAAACAATACAGCATATAACGGTTTAAATACGCCCCTGTCCTCGCTGTGGCTGCGTGCATCGCTGCGAAGGCACTGCCCTTGCCTTCACCTCGCCGGCAAAAAAAAAAAAACCAACCCCTAAATCCCAGAAAAGACAAAAATTCAATGTCCCTGTGGTACAACCAGCACAGATTTGCTGTTGAAACCCCCGGATTTATGGACTGTCCCGTGGGGAAACAACCCCGTTACCAGCGCTGGCTCCCGCGCCCTGTGTTGCGTTGCCATGCTGTGGGCTAAAGCCAGGCTTTGCCTAATTTGGGGGCTGTTTTAATTGGTTTCTGCGATAAATAAGTAGGGTTAAACCCAAGGCGGGAGTTGGAGAAGAAGCCACCTTGCTCCCGTTGATTACATCTAGGTTTGCGGATGGGGAAGGCAATCCTGAGAAGGAATTTGGGCTTCAGAGGGCAGAGCAGAGAGAATTCCAGAATTTTATATATTTATATTTATATATATAAAGCGCCTATCACCATTTTGATAAACATTCTTTGGAACCACTCTGACGGCAGAGGTAAGAACAGGAGGCAGAACTCCAAAAGGGGGGTTGCGTTAGCTTTCCACGAAAAATCTCTTTGCCGGCTCCCACTGCGTGTTTTCTTTCACGGTATTCATCATCCTTTGCAATTTGATGATGATATTAGCGTGTGCTTGGTTGGGTTGGGTTGGTTTTTTTTTCCCAGCCCTAATTGCGTTAGGATAGGAGATTCCCCAAAAACCTCCCAGCCCTGGCACTGAAGGTGCAGCAGGCTTTGGTTCCTGTGAGATGGTTGACGTGGTCCCACCACGGCACGTTGATGAGGCAATCAAAGCGATATCAAATCAACGTGACACAGGCCAATAAAAACCTCGGCTCACTGGGAAATCTCGGCTCACTGGGAAATCTCGGCTCACTGGGAAATCTCGGCATGTGATGCCGGAGGTGAAGCGTTGGGGCATCTCCATGGGGCCGGGCGATACCGAGCACGCCGGGCTGGGGGGGACCTGGGGGTCCTGGTCCCCGGTAGGGGCGATGGGGAGGTTTGGTGGAAGGGCTGAGCGAACGCTGTGGTTCCATGTGTAGGAGTGAAGGATTTAGGGCACGTTCATGGGCTGGGGGAGCCCCTCCTGGGAAGCAGGAGCCACGTAAAAGGGCCCTGGATGGGTTGTATTCGTGAATTCCTCTAAAACCATTTTTTAAGCCATTTATCCCTTTTGGCTCCCATCACCTCCTGGGGCGGGGAGGCCCATGTGTTAATTCGGTGCAGCGGGGAGGAAAAGTGCTCCCCGGAGTTTGTTTCTAACTAAACCTCTGCCAGGGGCATTCGCACCTGCACAGGGCGCAGAAGAGGATAAAAGGAGGATGGGAACCTCCCAAACCGAATCTGTCCACCTCAAAATATCCTTGGGTGCTATCTGGCAATGGCAATCATGAAAGCACCATCTCCAAGGACAGCAGGTCCAGGTGGGACCCCAAAACCACACCAAGCCCCCCCAAGCTGGGCCAGCCCCCCCCTGGGACCCATGGATCCGCCTGGTGCCTGCTGCCATGGGGCAGCTCCATGCAAAGCACCGGGGCTTGGGGCTGTAACGTTCACCCCTGCCCCCTTGGCCTGAGGTATTTTGGGTGCTGAGCCGTGCTCAGAGCGGGTGGGATGTTTGCTGTTCCAGGCTCAGGACCATGCTCCAGGGGATGCGCAGCCCCGGGCAGGATTGCTGGAGATGCTCTGGAGCTTAGACGTGGTCCAGCACCGCGGGGCTCTGGTGGGAGATGATGGGCAGGGATCTCCTCGCTCCATCCCAGCTGGTGGATCATTGGGCTGCAGCCACAGGTACGTTTTGGGCCGTGGATGTGGGACGAGGGGGAATGGTTTGAAGTTGCGCCAGGGCAGGTTTAGGTTGGACATTAGGAAAAACTTCTTCACCGAAAGGGTTGTCAGGCTCTGGAATGGGCTGCCCAGGGAGGTGGTCGAGTCCCCATCCCTGGAGGGATTTAAAAGAAGGATGGATGAGGTGCTGAGGGACAGGGTTTAGTGGTGGGATGGCAGGGTTGGGTTAAAGGTTGGACTCGATGATCTTAAAGGGCTTTTCCAACCAAAGTGATTCTGTGATTCTATGCCGCCGTGCCCAGCGGTGTTACACCAAAGCACCTAAATCAGTGCACGAAGCAGGGCCAGACCTCACCACAGCCAAGAAGCCCCCCAGAGCCTCTCAGCTGTCTCTGTGCCACCCAGCCTTTCACCCTGAGCGTCCTCAGGACCCCTTGTGACCCCCCCCCCCAGCCCACGCAGGGGGCTGCCGGAGCAGCGAGCCTGTTGTCCCGGCCCCGGGGACATGTTGCAAGCCCAGCGTTGGAGGATGGTGCCGGGTGTAGCCCCATCCATTAGAGGAGCAGTCCCTGGAGCAAACCCTCCCCAGGAACATGCCCAGGCATCTCTGGAGAAGAGCAAGTTGGGACGGTGCAGCCGAGGGGGCGAGACGTGGCCCCACACCTCTGCTCACACCCTGGCCTGATGCCGTGTCGCCGGGTGGATGCAGGCAGCATGCCCTGAGCCCTTGGGTTGCTCCTTTTTGGTGCCCATGCCTTGCTTTTCTCATCTGAAACACGGGGGGTTCTCATTTTGACGTCTTCTGCGGGGCGTTGAGTTTCTGCACGGGGATTTCACGTCGCCGTGCGGTGGCTCGCTGCCTTGCGTTTCCCACACAGATGGGATGGAGGCCAAGTGGCAACTCTAGCCGGGTTATCACCATCAGTATTGCTTTGTGGGCTCTGCAGGACACCACAAGGCAGAAGATCCAGCACAGCCTTAGTGTGCTTGGACCTAGAGACATTCCCACCCTCTCCAGTGGGACAGGACCTCTGGAGGTCTCTAAGCCTGCTCAAAGCAGGAGACCAGGATCCTAACGCTAGATCAGGATGGCTGTGGCTTTATGTGACCAAGTCTTGAAAAACCTCCAAGGATGGACATCCCTGACCTCTCTGGTGGCCTCTCCCAGGGCCACACCACCCTTCCAGTGAAGACTTTCTTACTGTCCAACCTGAACACAACTCCTCCTGTGCTCACAGGGACGGTGACTGTGGGCCTATGTTCAACCTGGTTGTCACTGTCACCACTAGGTCTGGTGCAACAGAGCTGATACCCAGCCACTCAGGTCCCACTCTGGGACTGCTTTCTAGGGTGACACCAGGCAGCCCATTGCACCAGGGGTGCTGAGCGTGCAGACCGATGACTGTCCTGTACCTGGGACACGACAAGATAGCAAACCCACAGCTTGATGCAGGCATCTTCCAGTCCCAAGCCCTTATTCTGTCCCATGGCAGCTCCATTCCTGGGGCTGCTGAAGCTGGCTCCCTTAAGGAGGAAAATCCCATGGGCTGGAGACAGGCTGATCTGACAACTTCACTTTCCTGCAACCTCAGCCAATCTCATCAAGGAAGGAGGTTAAGAGGTAAATCAAGGTGAAGGCAAGAAAGGACAGAGACAGGAGGAAATAAACGCTCAAGAATATCTGTTGAAAAGTATTTGTCTCGCCTGCCTCGAAGAAAATGAGGAGGAAAAAACCTCCCTACTTGTGGTTGCTTGTGGGTTTGGGATGCAAGTCTTTGGAAAACAGCTACAGCAAATGCAACGAGACCGAAAACCTTGTTGGGTGATCGCTGAACTCTGAGTCAGGGTGGTGGCTGCAGGCAGGAGACTGCAAGGGAGCCAAAACCTTCCCCACCAACCCCCGGATTGGTTGAGCGCCAGATAATGATGGCCCAGACATCCCCTTCCCTTCATTGGCTCCAAAGCTTGGCTAGGTCAGATGTAGGTCCCTGCACACAGGCAGGGGAATATTGCCCAAAACACCCGGGCTCACATCAGACCTCAAAGCCTCGGCCTGGGATTCTGCTGCTTGGAGGCGTTGTGCTGATCTGGTGAGGTCCTGTGGTCTTAAACTGGTACCAGTCATGTTTAAATCCCCACTTCAAACGAGTGAGGATTTTGTTCCTGGACACCTATTTGGAAGCCTTTCCAGCATCTCACTTCTCAGATACTTAAAAGTCTCTGTGCCATGTCCCACCAGTGTTTATCTGAGACCAGTTTGCACTTGCTTTTGTGTCAACTCCTGTTCTTAACTTCATTAGCTCTTTCCCCTCCTTGGTGTTGTCTCTCTTGACATGTGTAGAGAGAGAAACCCCCCTGTCTTCTCAGCTGGGGTTTTCCCCACCCAGCAAAGCTCAGGGCCTTTGGGTTCCCATCCCTCTCCATTTTCTGGTTGTCATTTCCCATACGTGTTCCCATCTCCCGTAGACCTTCCCATCTGAGCCTCTCTTTCAACGTGGTGGACCAAAAAGGTGCGTGCTGCAAGGACCTGCCAGGACTGACACGTACACGAGCATTAACGCTTCACCGTCTCAACTGGAAATGTCTCACCAGATACTAAAGGCCCTCTTCCAGTGCGAGGACAGAATTGCTTTGTTGTAGGCAGTGACCATCACATCCAGGTCTTTCTTCTCGTTGGCCACCTTGAGGTGAAGGGCTCTTTGCTCCGTGCGTGACCCTGCACTTTGCACTAACAGCTCTCACCCTTCTGACTTCTTCACGCTCCTCATCGTGGTTGTTCAGTTCTTCCCAGTTGGCGTCATCGTGATGCCCGTCAGTGGTGATGTTGTTGTGGTGTGGAGGGTTTGCCAGATTTCTTCTGCCATGGGTCAAAATCAGTTCTGGCAGGATAGGGAAGGTTGCGTGAGATGGATGAGACAATGTGGCCATCTTCAGTGAACTTCTTCCCACCCCTGAGAGCAAGGCACGAGTGGGCAGATGGACACTGCACCAGAAGGACCTCCAAAGTTTGCAGGAGTGAAGATTTTAAAGCAAAAGCTGAGGAAGAAAGCCGGTAGAGACAGCTGCCATAGAATCATAGAACCACAGAATCGTTTAGGTTGGAAAAGACCTTTAAGATCATCAAGGCCAACCGTTAACGATCTGTCATCACATGCCTGGAGAGCACAGGTGAAGGAGGTTGTTAGAGCAGATAAACAAATGTGAGAAGGGAGAGGAACAGATAGCCCAGAGATAGCACGACCTGCAATAAGGATGGGTGAGGGAGATGAAGCAGCCAGGGAAGAGCTTGCACCTCCCCTGGTGAGAAGACTGGATGAAATCCAAGAGGAACACGAGCACAGAGCATTACGCACAGGGGAAGAAATGTGGGCAGGGAGACACAGGAGGTGGAGCAACTGGATTTGGGATGTGAAACTGGGTCACCCAGGGAGTAATGCGGCGGAGCAGGCGCGATGCCAAGAGAGGGCAAGGATGGTCAAGCCAGATGGCAACGAAGGTGAGGGTGGTGCGAGCACCATGCGGTGATGCTGTGTGATGGGGAAGAAGCAAGATGGGACCGCTTGGGGGAAACGGGACTTTTCTCCTTTCCTCCTTGATGCTTCCTTAGTGTTTTGTCCAAACGCACCGTGGTGCGTCCGATCCCCAGGTGGTACCGGGTGGCGTTCCTCCTGGTGACAGCCCCTTCATCTTCGCTCCGTGCCATGATTATGAGGCCCACGTGGCTTCGCGGGCCCGCTAATTGCATTCTGCGGGGCAGTAATTGAATGAAGGCTCACGAGAGCCATGGATCAAAGGCAGGCACCCATCAATATCTGCCTGCCCCAGAATCCGATTAGCAGGGAGAAGGCATAAATCACGGCTGCCCCTCCCTGACCCAGCAATGCTTAATGCAGGTACGACACCCGGGCCGGTGTCAGGGAAATCTGATTTGCTCACGAAAGGTTAAGCAACACCGCGGATGAAAAATTATTGCGATGCCGTGTCTTCTCGGCAGTCATTCATCTCCGCGCCGCTTGCCGTGGGATGGAGGGGCTGCCCGAGCAGGCTTTGGGAGATGATTACTCAATGTCGCCGAGACGTGTGAAGTGTTAAAGACCCCCCGGCGGGGCACGGGGCAGTCGTTTGTATTCATTAGCCGGCCCGCTGCAGATGTCGGCTCGCTCTTTGAGGGGGTGCGGAGGCGCGCGCTTGCCGCCCGGGTCCTCGCTCGCGGCCCTCGGTGAAGTGGCGGGACCTGATTTCTTCTCCCTTGGTGGCCCTGGGCACTTGTTGCTCCAGCGTGCAGGGGACTCCCGTCTGAGGACAGGCGATCCCGTTTCTCCTCCATCCGCAGTCCTGGTAGCAAAACCATCCCAGCGGGGAACGGGTGGTGTGGAGACCTGGAAAGAACCCGAACTTCAGTCTTTTTCACCGCTGTCCCCTTTTTTGGCTCAAGCTGCGATGGCCCCCAGGCCTGTGCAGGGTAGAGGGGATGCTCCACAGCCCCATCCCACCCCTATCATTTGCAGCTCTGGTAATGTTTCTCCACCATGAAGTGCGAAAGCCCTGTCTGAAGGCCGCACTTGGCTCTTCTCCTCCCCAAATCGTTGAGCTTTCACTTTGCCCTACCAGCCTCTTAGCAAGCCAAAGCCACGGGTTTTCCAAGGCAGTGCCTGGTGGGTGACTGGATCTCTAGGCATGTTCTGTTCCCATCGGTCCAAGAAAGGATGGGCAGCAGCCTCTAAGCCATCATGTTTGGGCAGGTCTTCCCTACCCTCCTGCCTTATGCTCTTCCACTTCTCCACAGCATCATGGCTCAGGGTAGAAGAAACCCACAGGAAAGGGGAGAAGTGTCCCTTGGGTGAAGATCCTTCACCTTGCCCATGCTGAGGGGTGGCCCCCTGCAAGGCCAGCGGCAGGGGCTCCAGCACTGGGTGCTGCTCCCTCAGCACCCCCAGCCCCACCTGAAGCTGCAGCTTCTCCTCCTCGCTGCTGCACAGCTTTGGGGCTTTTGGGGGCAGTGAGAGTTGCTTTGTAAAGGAGACATCACTGGGAACCTAATATTTAGTGTCCAGATTTGCTTTTGGTGGGTGTTGGACACATACCAATGGGCTGTAAAGAGGAAGACCCTGGCTGATGTTCTCTCAAGGGCTGAGATATGAGCAGAACTTTTATCTCGGCTGGGTCCTTTCCTGCCCTCAGCTCCACTGGCTCGTGAGAAAGCAGAAAACTCCGTGGAGAGCCTGAGGTGGCTGCTGGCAGGGTGCTCCTGCTCCGGCTCCTGTTAAAACCCTGGCTACTGGAGGTGGAAATCCCTCGTTTAGCTGTTGAGCACCAAATCTGGCCTCGGCATCGCAGCTTGGGCTATGAAACCCCTCCAGCTCTCGTGTGCACCTCTTTATAGGCACAGACTGGGATGTGTCCACTTGCACCCATCTGCTCGGAGGGCTGAGGGCAGGATATAAGGCAGCCTGCAGTCACTGCCGTCAGAAAAGTGTGGGTTTGCATCAGGCCATGGACAGGAGGCCCTGAGCTACGCATTCACTGTCTGTGTCTGTGATACCCAGCCCCATCCTCCCCGTCCCATCATGGGCTGTTGTGTCCCACTGAGAGATATCCTGCTCCCAGGAGTCTGCCTTCCTCGGTGTGGAAAGGCAACTGCTTAAGAAATGCCAAACTTGGCTGGGGAATTAACGTGGTGGGACTGGTTGGGCATCTTGTTGCTTGATGGGCAAAACATGCCCAGCATGGGGCTGGTGAGATGATCGAAGCATCTTTGTACCTGGTGTACGGGTTTGGATCCCTTCGGATACTTCAGGGTTGAAGTGGGTGGGAATATTCTGCTCACCTGAAAGCAGGCGGTGGAGGGAGGGATCTCAGCAGCGTTTGCAGGTTGCGGGCTCCAGGTTGCACGTGCTGTCAAAGGCACGAGGGTGTTACCAGCGTGAGTGCCATCTGCCAAGGGTGGCGCAGACCTCCGACCTGTATTTTGTTACTAAGGACCTGGTCAAAAGTCCCCCCAAGCTGCGATGTGGCGTGGAGCAAGCCCTTGGTGAGCAGCATCGGTCGGATGCCCTTCGTTCTCTGCAGGAACCACCAGCTTGCTCAAAGCGATGGCTCCAGAGCTGCGGTCAGGTTTGACTTCCCACCCTCCTGAGCTGTTGCATCTCACCAGCGGACCCAGGAGAAATCAAGCAGCTCATCAGGACATCTGCTTCGGCCAAAAACCACCCTTCTCCAGCGTTGCTTGGGAGAAGACAACTCCACTGTCAACTTGGCGGAAGGGATGCAAAGCCAGCTCATCCCCGAGGGCAGACTGGGCTACCTGAAGCCTTCCAGGTCATGTCCTGGACATCTCAGCATCAAAAACATCACTGTGGCGACCTACGCAGGCAGCAAATCCCCATGGACAAGCAGTCCTGGGGATGATCCCGCACATCCAGACGCCAGGAGTGGCGAAGTCACAGCTTTCCTGCCTGGCTCCAGTGTTCCCCAACTTCGGGAGAGGTTTGTGAGCTCTGTCTGCAGGCAGCCCAGCCCAGGGCTCGTGCGCACGGGTGGTGGCATGCAGGGGTAGATGATAGCATCTCGCTGGGGTTTGGCCCCAAGGTGCTGGAAGGAGCACAGGAGGGTGCTGGCTTCATTGAGAACCCAGCCCGGGGTTGGACACTGAGCACAGTATATGTCAGGACTGGCCTTTTTGGGGTTACCAGGGCAAGATTTCCCCACCACCGACTTCAGCTTAAGACCAAACCCTTAGTCCTAACCCAGGAAAACATCTCACACCTGCTCCAACGCTTTCCAGCCTCTGGGACGCTTTCCCGGGGTAGGGCTGCAGCGAAAGCCCCGAGGCGGTGTCTCTCCCAGCAAATTAAACAGTTCCAGGGTTCAGACACCAATTATCCTCACTGTTAAATTATTAGCACTCGCCCGGCTAATTCTCAGGCACGGTTCGGGAGCATGCGTGGCCCCAGACCCTTCCCAATCGGCAGGTTGGATGTGGCCACCCTGTTTTGGCCGGTAGGGGAGGTCATGTCAATGGGCAAAGGCCCGGGCACGTCCCTGGGTGCTTCTGCAGCCCAGGGCATGGTCAGCCAGGTTCTCGCTTAGCAAACCTACAGCTCAAGGCTTTACAGCTTGGGTAGTTCCCAAACATGCAGCCGTGAATACCTAAGTGATAGTCATTAATTATAATTGCAAACATTCCTATTCGTTTCCAGCAGCATCTTTTTTAATTTTTTTTTTTTCTTTCTTTCTTTCTTTCTTTTTTGCCAGGACGCTTGTTGCTGCTGATTAAGGCCACATCTGCTGCAGCTGGTATTGTCACCAGGGAAGGCCTAATTCCCAGCAGCCGAGCCAAGAAGAAACCCTTGCTTTCCCACCAGCTGGCGAGCCCCGGGCGGCTCCTGCCGTGCCTCCCAGAAAGCCGCTTCCCCTCCGAAACCGGGACCCAGCAGTGCAGGTATCCAGCGGCACCGGAGAAATCCCCATCGCCAGCCAAGGCTGCCCAAGCTGCCCGCTCCTCCTCTCCCCGCCTCCCGAAACCCCGCGTGCTCCCCTGGTGTTTTTGATCTGCCCGGCTGCTGGGGAGGTGGGATGGGTGGGCGAGATTTGCATGCTGCAATTTTGACGAGGAAGTTCCCCGGTGCAGAGGGCACTGACTTCTTCCTTGCTTTTTGCCTTCTTATATCTTTATTTGTTTTTCTAGTCGTCTAATGGACAACCTTCTATGATTTTTTTTCAGTACCTAAAGGGGGCCCAGAGGAAAGGGGGGGACAATCTTTTTAGTAGGGCCAGCTGGGACAGGACAAGGGGTAATGGTTTTAAACTAAACCAGGGTAGGTTTAGACTGGATCTAAGGAAGAAATTCTTTACAATGAGGGTGGTAAAACACTGGAACAGGTTGCCCAGAGAGGGGGTGGAGGACCCATCCCTGGGAACATTCCAGGCCAGGTTGGACGGGGCTGTGAGCAACCTGATGTGGTTCAAGGTGTCCCTGCTCCTGCAGGGGGGTTGGGCTGGGGGACCTCTGGGGGTCCCTTCCCACCCAAACCATTCTATGATTCTATTCTATGATTCTATTTTTTCCCCCCAAGGACTACTAGAAAACAGGTGAATGTGACTTGGGACATCCTTAACCCCAGAGTCACCCTGACCCCATTCCCATATAGATAAGCCGATGACTAAAGTACGTCCTGGGCTTTCTGAGACACACCTCGTTGCTTGGCTCCCTTCTAAATATTTTTTTTTTACAGTCGCTCTCCCCACCCCGCTGGGGAAATCGCACCCAAGGGAAGCGGAGTGCGTCTGCATCTGGGTAATGCGATGCCCAGGTAGAGCCAGGGAGCACTGATGCTCAGGGAAACCATTTTCCTCCTCAAAAAATGAGGGAAGGGGGAAGGTGTGAGCTTGGTTCTGCTGGGCATGGTCCAAGCATCCAGCGTCCCTCTCCGGCTTGGTGCTACTGAGCCCTCTGAGACCGAGCTTGTGGGCTACGGTGCTGGAGGGACACAGGCTGGTTGGAGACAGTCCAGAGCTGGGATGCAAAGAGACCAGAGGGCTGGAAATCATGGCCAAAGAAGGAAGATCAAAAGGCTTGAAGTTATTTAGCTTAGGAAAACTTTCTAACAGCCTACAAACGGGCTTCTGCAAAGGGGAAGGGAATGAACTGTTCTCCGTCTTCACCAGGAATTGGCTTAAATTGCATCCAGAGAGGTTGAAGGTAGGAAGAACATTTTTCGATGGTGAGGACAGGCGTTTGTACTGGGGGCTGCGGTGAGGCAGCGCCTCCGCACGTGGAGGTTTGAGAAGAGGAAGGACCAACGTGTGTAGGGAGCAGTTTGGGCTGGGGCAGATGCTGCCCGGGGACCCCCGCACGGATCTGGGGTTGGCAACGGGCTGGATGCCGCGCCAGAAAACACGTCTGGAGAGATTCACAGCCCTGCAGAGCAGCATGGGGAGGAGGCAGCTCAGGTCCCCCCAGCTTCAGGGTCGGAAGGTGGTGGGAGCCGCTGCCTTGCCGGTAGCAAGGATGCAAGCTGGATTGCCGAAACAATCCGGGAACAGGGTGGTTTGAAACACTGCTTTCAGGGTTTTCTTTCTTGTTTGTTCAAACCCAGATCTTTTCAATGATCCTGTGGCTAAGCCAGCTGGGAGCAGGGCTTCTGAAAGCAATTTTATTGCTGCAGACACAGTAGCATCACCCCCCCCCCCCCGCCCCTTCTTCCCTTGAGTCTCCCCCAAGATGCGCTTTTCTTTTGCAAAATCAGAAACTAAGCAGTTGGCTGCCCTGCTCCTGAAATCTGGGGCTCCCTGGGTGAGACTGAGGTCCTGGCAGCCTTAGCGCAGGGACGTGGATGAGGGGGTTCCCCTGGGCAATGGGTTCCAGCTGGACACTGGGCAAAATTCAGCTCCCAGGCTCCCACACCTCAATCTAGAGGTGAAATTCAGTTGCAGACATCTCAGGGACCAGTGCCGGTTTTAGAGACCTGGGAAGCCCACTTGGCCTCCAGTTGTTGCTCAAGGAGGATGCGATTCTCCCGGGGGTGCTGAGCTCTTACCAGCAACTCCATATGGGCAACTCGGATGCCCCAAGCACCTCAAGCACCACTTGGTTACCTCTGTGCGGGCAACTGAGACCTGCCTTAAAGACCTAATCTGTGTAATCAATGCAATGGAGAGCTAGCAGCTGACCACACATAGGTTGGCATGAGCTGAAGACTTCCATAGCCTAGGAAATATCCCAGGAGATGGAACAAGGGGGAATTTGCTCCTACCTGCTGCTTTGCCCATGACTGTGCTCACCCCTAAGGCAGCAGGGCTTAAGCATGGGATGTGGAGAACCCTCCTAGATGTTGTGTGGCGCATGGAGGGCCACCACAAGGCACGTTGGTTTTCTCAGCACGGGGCAGCCACGCTGGCATGGAGATGCACCATGCTTGGGGGGGTTGCTGGGGCTGCCAGCATGAGCATGAACCCGAGGCTGAAGGTCATTCTTGGTCAGATAGCTACTCCCAGCTTTTTATGCGTTGCCTGCAAAGCAAATGCCTTGTTCAAACACGCTCCTCCATTGGCAAACAGGAAAAGAAACAAAATAATGCTGCTTGGGGCTGGGAGTGGGAAGGTGCTGGTGGCCTGAGAGAACCGAACTGCTCTGAGCTGAGGTGGGAGGGAAGGCAGCAAACCGGAGTAAGCCTTCGGATGCGCCCAGCGGTGCCAAGCATGGAAGCAGCTGTACGTCCTCCTGTGTCGGTCCGTTCTCCCTCCTGCAGTTTCGTGGTGTGTCCTCCCCTCTCCTTCGGGACCTGGCGAAGCAGAGAGATGCTGGAGCCATCTCCCACCGCAAGGGCAGATGAGCTGTGAGCAAATGGAGTTCACGTGCTCCGGCCCGTTTCAGAAGCTCCGAGGTGGGGCTTTAGGTCCAAGCGGTGTTTTCTGCACGTATCTGCTGCGAGTAGAGCTGGGCACGTCTTCAGGCACACAAACCTTTCTGTGGGTCCAGAGTAGAGCAGCTTCAAGCCAAGTCCTGGCCGAGGATGACTGAGTGTGACTTAATGATGTCAGCAGGGCAATTAGGCAAAAAAGGGTGGTGGTTGGGCAGAACGCTGGGTTAGGAAGGGCAGAGGTGATATGGTCGTTAATCCCATAAACCAGAGAGACAACAGAGGCGATAATTACCTGTGAAGCAGAGAAGCTGCTGTTGGGGAAGCCTGTAAAAGGCTGTGAGAGCAATACTGCTCCTCAATCCATCATCTTTAGTGCCCAGCAGGCACAAGCTGTGCTCTTGGTTTTTCCTTCCCAGGGCGTTTCTGATGGTGGAGAACAAGGCTGAGGTGGGAGCTGGGCTGGCGGGACAGGGGGGACCGTGGTGATTCTCATGGTGGCTGGTCCTCCTTGGGTCACCCAGCCGTACCCAGGGCCCAAAAGCAAGGGATGACCCCTTGCTGCATGTTTTGTGTCACCTCTCTGCTGGGGCTGGTGCCTAGCGTGTGGCTTAGGACCCCCCGAGTGAAAGCAAGGGAGAAAAAAATCTGAGGAAACTGCTCCCAAAACTGTTGAGAAGAAATAATGCCCACCCAATTCCCTGGCTGCTCTTGGGAAGCTGATGCCCATGCCGTGAGGCCCTGGAATCCTGCTAAACATGGGACATGGATTCATCTCACCCAGCTTCAGATCCCTTGGGATCCTTCTAGAGCTCCCATTTCAGACGATGCCTTTTAGATGCCAAGAGGGCTGCTCTGATAGACATTGGAAGAAAACTTACAAAGGTGGGAAATACCTGATATCAGAAGGAAAAGATTTCTTTTTAGGGGTGATATTCTTGCTCTGGACCTCCATCCCCAGGGATGTCGTGAGAACTTACACGCAGAAACATTGGACACCAGGCAGCACAAAGACATGCAAAATGGTCTTGAAAGTTTAATCTTCTGCTTTGGTGGTGCAAAAAGGTGGGTTAAATTTGACAGCTCTTAAAGGCCTGGTCTCCCTGGTTGGTCTTCAGTTGGACAGCAGGCCTCGTTGCCTTTGGAAGCCACCAAGGCTCAAAAATGTATCAAGGGTCAAAGAAGAACGGGGCATCTCTCTGGGTGATCAGGGAGGGAGCTGGGATTGCTGCTGGTGCACTCCAGGAGGGGGTTTCAGAGAGCTGCTGATGGGTTTCAGGAGGGATGTGGAGCCCCAACCCAAGGTCTCTGTTCACTCCATGAGTACTTGACTGCCAGTACTTGGCTCCCAGGAGCATCCTTCATGGGAAGAGGTGGGAGAGCATCCAGTGACGGTCGTGTGACATCCCTGAGCATGGCAGGAGGTGGCTCTGTTCCTCAGCATCCCCGCAAGGTTTGTAGAGGGCTTTGAAGGAGAGGGTCTTTCCACGGGAGGAAACCTTGAGCAGGGCAGGGAGGGCGACGTGCCTCTCCCAAAATGCTCCCCCTTGTCCGAAGTGGGAGCGGGCCTCTGAACAGCTCATGCAAGTAGGTAACGTGGCGACTGGTGGTGGGGTCGGAGCTTTCGGGCCAGATATCACCTCTTTAAGATAGTCCAGCCAGATATCACCCATTTCATCTTCTGCCTAATCGCGTTCCCCTCCTCACCCCTCTGCCTCCATGCCGGCCATCTCGTGCCGTGCGTTTGCTTCTCCCTTCCTCCTCCCCTCGCCGCCCGCACTCCTCCTGCAGCTCGGCTGCTGCGAAGGAGCAGCGAAGAGGGGAATGCCCCCCAAAACCCATCTTCCCCTCGGGCGAGGGCAGGTGCTGAGCGGGGTCCCGCCACCCCGCGATGCTCGCGAGGCCGCCGGCGGGGTGTGCGTGTGCGGGCAGGGAAGCCGGGCAGAGGAACAGTAGCTTTTTCTCTTCCCGGCGACGCCGACGTGGTGATCAGAGGAGCTGGCCAGAGTCCTAATGAAGATAAATGAATATCCCCTCTCCTCCGCTCCTCCGGCTTTTATTGATGGGCTGCGGGGTGAAAGGCGAGAGCCTGAATGTTCATTTAAGCAGACGTCACGAGTTTCTTTGGAGGGGAAGGTGTAAGAAAAACCGCCTTGTGCTTGAAAGTTACTCCAAGATGAGCACGCTCGGCTTTACAAGCCTTTCTCCATTCCTTCCCCATCCATCACTTCCCAGGAGCCCTTTGTAAATGCAAATTGCACTTTGATAGAAATAATGCACTGAGCCTCTATTAGTGTCTGTGTAATGGAGAGGGCTATTTTAATGCAATCATTCTTAAAAGAAGCTCCTCTGTGCCTTATTTTAGGCTGTGTATCAAAAACCAATCTGAAAACGCGCTCCTCCCCTGCCCTCCCGCTCCTTCCCGTCTCGGGCCTTCGCAGGTGCTGGGATACTTTTGATTTTGGGCTTGGGATTTGTGGGGCAGCCTGGGGGTTTGACCGTGTGAATGAGAGCTCGGGCGGACGCCGCGTCCGACCTGGTCCCCGGGGCAAGGCTTATGGAATCGTAGACTCATAGGATCATTGAGGTTGGGAAAGCCCTCTGAGCTCCCCCAACCCAACCGTTCCCCTCCCCCTGCCATCCCACCCCCAAACCCTGGCCCTCAGCACCGCCTCTGCCCGGCTGTTAAATCCCCCCAGGGGTGGGGACTCAAAAGCCTTTCGGGGAAGGAATTGTTCCCCATGGCCAACCTCAACCTCCCCTGGTGCAACCTGAGGCCCTTTCCTCTTGGTGTCCCAGGCTGGGACGCCTGGACCATGGGATGGCGATGGTGAACATAGCGGTGGGACAACCTGCATCCTTCAGAACTTGCCATCCAGGGAAGGTCCAGCTGTGATTTTCAGGGGATGAAATGCCCCATCCCCTGGAGCTGTTTCTTCCCAGGCTCTCGCGTGGGCTTTCTAGCAGGAGGGAGCGTGTTCAGGCCCAGCTATGGACATCTCGTGGTGTGATGGATTTGCAGAGCAGCCCCCGAGATCCCTGGCGTGTCTCTGTACTCAGCAAACCGATTTTCTCATGTCCCTGCCTGATCTCTCCCTCCCAGGGTGTGCACAGCAGCTCCAGCGCTGAAATCGGTTTAAGCTGCTTTAAAAAAAAAAAGAAAAGAAAAAAGAAAAAAAGGAACATTTTAAAGCATTGAGATCCCCCTCCGCACACACACTTTGGGAGGTCAGAAAAAACCTGCTTTGAACTGCTTAAAAACAAATCCGAGGCGTCGTTCATCTTCATTAATGAGATATTTAACCATTTCCTTTTAATGACCTCTTGATGCGTACGCCAAATGAAAAAACCATATTTTGGTCTCATTTTCTGCTTAAAAGGCCATTATTTTGGTCTCATTTTCTGATTAAAAGACCATTACGCTCCATGCCCCTTCCCACCTTAACCTTTAGAGGTTTTTTTTTGCTTTTTTCCTGGAATTACCATCACGCTCCCTGGGAGCGGCGCAGGCTCCGTCTCGCACCCTCCGTGTGCACCGCTGTGATTTGTGCCAGCGGGGGTCAGGGAAAGGAGGGGACGTTGCCATCTCTCCAGGGTGTCCTACAGGGCTGCCGTGCAGGGTTGAATCTCCTGGAGAGGTCGATCCCAGTGGATCGGTCTGCTGGCCTCCTCCTACCTTTTTGGGTATGAATTATGCTGGGTGCCGGGGTGGATTTTCTCCCATTACTGGAAATCAAAGCCATTTCAGTAGCATGAATTTCGAAGCCCCCTCCCAAAGGACAGCTTCAAAGGTGTGGTCCTCCAGCACCTTCCCGGCGGAGATGAAATATTTAGCGCCAGGCAGAAACATCAGAGCAAGCCGCCAAGCGGCTCTTCTGAACTCCGGGGTGGGGACCGGCACTTTTTGGGGGTCCTCGACTCCCAGCAAGAAAGATAGCGGGAGAGAAAAGTCCTTTCATAAATCAGAGAAGCAGCGTGGAGAACAAAGGGAGGAAACATAGAAAGCAGAGGGGGGACTTTCCTGTTTCTCGAAGAGCAGAAGAAGAGGAATGGGGAAGGCAGCGTCGTTAAAGTGAAATCCCCGACTGGAATGACAAAAGGAAGAGAAATTAAAGCCAGATTTGTTCCCCTGGGCTGAAGGAAGGAGGATCCCTTTTGGTTTGTTCCTTCTTTCTTGTTTCCTTTAAAGACAGGAGATCAATTGTGGGGCTTAATGAGAACCGTCTAGCGCGAGAGGTAGACAATGCGAGACCAAGAAGGACGTCCCAGCGCCCTGGAGATTTTACAGCGGCTTTGAGCATCGGGATCCGTCCCTGGAAGTCGCAGCCCATCTCCGGGCCACGGCGTTGGGCAATGTGAGCATCGCACGGCGCTGAGCCCGTGTTGCCCGAGCGGGGACCACCGGTGGCAATCCCGGTCCCTTGTCCCCGGGGGACCACCGCGTCCGTGGGTCTGTCCTCCGGCGCACACCCACGTTGCGAGCTGGCGATGTGGACACGAGGCGCTCGTGGCCGGTGGTGGATCGGGATCCTTTGGAGCTGCCGTGACGGTGACAGCAGCATCGCTGCCCGTGGTCCCTCACCTGCCAGTCAGGAGGATGTGCCTAACTGGGCTCCAAATGCAGGAGGGGGTTTGGGGGGCACTGATTTCATGCCAAAGGTAACCTTGGGTGTAGAGTTTCTACCAAGTGCTAAGGGAGGACTTGCTGGGATGCTACTGGGATGTAACCTTGGGTGTAGAGT